>BGPT01002064.1:0-25696 GCA_003297045.1 Symbiodinium sp. clade C Y103 | reverse complement strand
GGAAATCATCCCTTCCCTGCAACACAACTTATACTCAGTCTCGAAGATGGACTCTTGTTCGGGTGATCAAGAAGTTTTTAGATCAGCAGGTATCATAATATTTCCTCAAAGGAGTTTTGTTAAGCTACCCCCTGAAAAACTGCTTGTCAATTGGGATGATCATCCCAAAAAGGATGAGAAAGGTTGAAAGCGCAAAAAAGCAAAAAGTAACCCAAAGCACCGCCCAGTATATATTGTCTATATATGTATAAATGGCTGAGTGTCTTACTATCAATCATTCCATCATATGATGCATGCAATTTTGTTGGATGTTCATTCATGGAAAATGAAAAGGCCAGTCGTTGACATTGGTGGCATTTGGTTACCATCTGGTCACCTCCGCCACCTGACAAGGGGCCACTGCAGCAGGCGATGCGCCCATGCCGAAGAAGCGCCGTGCCATGCAGGGACGGCGCACAGCCCCTGTGAAGCGAAATCTGAAGACCCAATAATCGAGGTCTCTACCCTCTGGTAAACTAACGTAGCTATTGAAAATGGCCATTTTATAGTGGAATTGTCCCATGAAAAATATGGTGATTTTCCAGTGACGTGAAATTACCAGAGAGTAGTCCTCATTCCAAAACAATGACAATGGAGTTAAGTTTCTACCAAGCAACACCTGATGGCCCGGTGGCATTTTTTTTAAAGGGGAGGGGGACCCAAAGAAAGCAATGAAGAGTTGCGAAAAGAGTATTCCCGGTAGATTCGCCAAGTTGTGGATTTAAACAGTGGAGGATGTGAAGAGTCACCTTCTGCAAATCCAGGATGTTCTCTTTTTTTTAATGCATTGAGCTCTGGTCCGGCCAAAGACTCCGAAGATGTCAAACTATGCAATCCGCTAGCACGATTTTTGGCACGAAGCTCAAGACAAAGCTTGCCCACATTATAAGAAAACCACTTGTTGGCTGTTACAGTTCGGACAGGTACAAATTATCTGCAATATAAAACGTATAAAACCATCCCATTTTTCAGGGTCCAGGCATCTTGAGCCACAAATCTCACCCGTCCCCGCACCAAAGGTCGAAGGCGACACGAAGCTGCAGTGTCGTAGCGTCAGCACGGCCGCAGCCACAGCGAAAACGGCACGGCCCATGCGGTTGGGAGAGTGGGGTCACCTTGTTAGGGCAGGACAGATTTGGAGCTGAAAAGTGTTGGAAAATGTTGGAAACATTCCAAGACCTTCAAGCAAGACTCATATTCGGGTGGCCAGATCAAGGAGTCCATCAATAATTTTCCAAGCCGATTTTCTCACAGCTAAAACACCTACAGGTGGGGGAAGCCAACTGTAATGTCATTGTTGGACGGAAACTTGTGCTTTGCATGCGAGCATTGTCCTGCTGCTTCCGGTGCACCCTTGAACATGACCGATTGTTCTTGATGTACTGTAGGTCTTTGGCCCCTCTTTCAGCACCCACTTCAGGTGAAACTTGGGTGTCCCCTAAAAAAAGTGTTGTTTAATCATCAAAACAACCCCAAAGCCGGTAATTTTGGGGTCCGCTGGGTTGCATCAGTTTTGACCCACAGAAAGTGATTTGTTATTTGTTCTGTGTCTGACATGGCAATCTGCGACTTCAAAGCAGCTGCGAGTCCAGCGAAATCGGGATCCAAAGACAAAACCCCCAAACAAAAAGGTTCCAGGAAATGGTTTCCTGTGGGACTACTTGGGGTGCACTATGCATGTTCAGCTTGGGGAAATCGTTTGAGGTTGGTATCCACCATGTCTGCCATGTCAAGTCTAAGACCGATGGATCGATGGATTGGTTTCACAGATTTGGGTTACAGGGCAGTGAATCCTCCAGAAGCACACCACCTTTGCGAAAATCCTGCAAAAAGCTGCTTGGTTGGGTGAATGTAATAATGAAAAATGTTGCAATCCACCTAGATATGAAAGCAATCGCCATCAGCCCAAAGTCCCCCAGACCACAAGTGATGAACATCTTTGGCCAGTCCCTGAGCAACTCAAGTTGGGCTCCAACCAATCCATTACCCAATCCAACCAGGGAGATACTGCTTGATTGCATTCCACTACAGGAATCCGAAAAAGAATAGAATATGTGTCTTCCGGTTGTTGTTTTTCAACTCGATGAAAAATATGCTCGTCAATTGGGGATCATCATCCCATTCTTCAGGGTCGAACATAGAAATATGTCAAACCACCAACCAGAGATGATTCATCCTGTAGATTCACTATATCCCCATCTAACAACTCCTGTGTTCTCTACTATTCTACCATTCCAATGGTGATTTCTGGGGAGAACCCCCAAGAGCAGTCCCGGGCCCCTACCGCTCGAAGAAGTAGGCCTCCGAGGTGCCTGGCAACATCTGCTGGTTGTTTTGAAATGTTTACCTTGTTTTTTGTGTAGTCAGCTACTCGTGGGGGGGGCACTCTAGACCTTAAGTAGTTGAGGGTAGTTTCTTGTTGTGTATATGACACAGCCTTTTTTCGGTGACTTGAAGCTGTTTGAAACAAAATGCTGATAAAAAGTGTGTGGCTTTGATCACTGAGAAAGCCCTTTGAAGAGTTGGATTTTATTGGGATTAATATCTCTGATGTTTTTTCAACGACTTTCCGGTTGAGACACAACCATGGACGCACCTGGCTTCGGTGTCACCTTGGGATTCACCAAGATTATGGTCTTGAAGACGCGATGCTCCTGTGGGAAGGCGTAGGAGTCTTCGGTGGAGCCAAGGTGAGTTGTTGAAGGGCTAAATATTGTTAGACTCTGGTGTCTCTGAAAATGTGCGGAACCCCCAAACTGCCCTATTGATATCTGACTCCTTTTGTCAAATCCAAAGCAGTTCATATGATATTCAATATCATGTAGTGCAGTGGCGATGCAGTGTGATCCACAGTGGGATAATCCACATCAATACCAAAAACCATGAACGTGTACAAACCATGAATCAACGGATTGATGTGCAAAACCACGGATTGACCAGATACAGAGGTGTCCCCAAAAAGAAAACAAGAGTTCTAAGATGTGATTATTTCCAGGCGTCCAAGTTTCTATCTATTCTCAATACTTCGGGTTTGCTCGCAACTCCAAAAAAGAAATAAGCAACATCCTACCATAGTAACCCTAGACAAAAAATCGAACATCTTTCTGGGGGGTTACACAGCAAAACAGCGCGCCTCAGAGATTTGTGCCCTTGTGGTGAGGCGATCAATGGCGTCTTGGGTCTCACCAATCGCCACCTGGACCAGCTGTCCCAAAGAAACATGCTGGGGAGGTCAACAAAATCATGGATGGATGGATGGATGGATGGATGGATGGATGGATGGATGGATGGATGGATGGATGGATGGATGGATAGAAATCTGGGATCTGATCGAGAAAAATCACCAGTCGGGTTCTGAACCAACAAAAAAAACGCAATGGAAACAACAAGTTGGGAGTTCACCGGTCCTAAATGGGCATTTCAGCGGAATTGGGACACAGCCAGTGTCTCCAAACATGGATCCATTTACCCCATAGACTTGGCAACCCCCATGGGCGCCATCCTTGAAGGGTTCCTTTGTATCCGTTGTCACCATACAAAACAAGAAATTGAAAGCAAGACCAATGGTGCAAGCATTTCCCGTAAGAAAGGACTTACGCATGAGCAGGTCATTTCTTCCCAGTGTCAAACATGTCCATAGCTACTGGGTTGAGATTCAAAAGAAAAAAAAACTCAGGGGCTTGTTACCCCCAAATGATGCTGTGGATGTTGTCTGGCCGTACCCCATCCAAAATTGCTTGTGTGGGACAAGTCCAACACTTCTGGTTTTCATGAAATTTGCAGGTTTTCCAAAACTGCACGAATCCAATTTAAAACCGATTTGAGAACAACCATTGCCACCAGAGTCATCTCTACATGTCAAGGGTCTCGTTTGAAAATCGAAATCACTCAGCTTCGGACAATCCGAAGCCCTTTGCCGAACCTCGCGGCACAGATTTGCCCTGCTGGGGATGGCATCTCCACTGGTGTCATTTCGAAGTTTCATGGATCACCCTGGTAGTTTCATGCTCAGACAACATGGAGTGTTTCCAAACCAAACTTCGTGTTTTGTCAAGTCACAAAATAAAATGCTTGACAGACCGGTCTTGGCGATCAGTTCTAAAAACAGTGGACTTCATCAGTGAATCTACATCGAGAATCAACTACATTCTCAGTTGCTCCCGAGGACCAACATCTAGTGTCAATTGGCTTTCTCAGTCGGTGGTTCCCAGCGGAATTCCAGGCACATGAATGAGATTGTACCCCAATCAAGCATTTCGGATTGAAACTCCTTCCTACTCGCCCGCAGTAGAATGACAATTGAAAAAACATTAATGGTTTGCACCTGGAATGCTTCCCCAAATATATGTAAAAATATAGAGACGATTTACTGTATGAGTTATTTTCTCGAAAAAAATGCAGGTGGGGAAAAAGCAATAAACATGTAAATAAACAGAATAATCAATACAGGAATCAATAAAGGAACAAATAAATCAATACGATATAGTATACACATGTATTTCTAAATATCCCCTGGTTATTCAACATAGCTGTGGAAAATGACCCATGTATGGGATGATTTATGATGGAATTACCTATCAAAAATTGTGATTTTCCAGTTCGCTACGTGCCAAGGTACTGCGGTGCAGCCAGACCCAGCGGGTGCTCGCCACTCTCCAAGGCCTCGCCAAGATGGGGATGAAACCCACCAGTTTATGTTTTTTTTATTGGGATACAATGGGGAAATCGTAGAAATAGTCTTTCGAAAATCTCATGGGGATCTTCTTAGAGATAGCCCATTATAGCCTCTATGGGAATTCTTGTTTGGTCTCTTAAGTCCATTTTGGTCAGCGATTCTGGTGGGTTTTGAAATCCACATGTTTGGGTTACACTCCCTCCAACTAGCATAGAACCTGCCATGAGTTCAGGGTTGGTAGACAAGCCTTTCCTCTTGGGATGGGGTTTCTGTGGCAAAGATGCACGAAACCATGTTAGTCCCAAGGTCAAAGGCTGCGGCTTGTAACCTTCACATGAACACATGAAGCTGCAAACCCAGTTTGCAAATTGGGCACACTAATCACTTGCCGATCCTACCTTTGCCAGTGTGCTTTGTTGCAAATCTGAGTCCGGGGACAAATCATACGAATCATAAGTCACCATGCACAAGGATGATTGATGTACTAAGTATCCCGATACATATATATATATATATATGTACATATATACGTGTATGTATATATATATAAATACATAATGTATATTTATCAGTTTCCATTCAAATGTCAGCTCCTACCAGAAAAAAAATTACTGTGTTCGGCAGCATTGGTTGACAGCTGGTCCGCAGGAAGTCATGGAATGTAGGCATTCTGTGCTGTACCGAGAGGCGTCTTTTCCTGTGGAGAAACATGAGACATTGCAATACGTCTTTTGAAATGTGTACTAGTTTCATAACATATCAATATAAAGAAAGATATGTATATATATATATATGTGTGTGTATATTTGTGTACAACGTTATGTATAAATATATATATATATGTGTGATATAGGCATACATATATGATCATATATGTACATACAGTATATACAGTATATATTCTACACGAGACAATACACATATAGATGTTTCAAACACATTCCATGATATGTGAAACCGCTCTGGGTCTTCAACATTTCGAAGCTCTTTGGCTGCTTCCTCCACCTGGCAGTGGCCCCGAAGATTTCCGGCTTCCAAATGTGGTGCTTAGGACCTGTACCCTCCGGTAAACTAACATAACTATGGAAAATCGCCATGTTTAATGGGAAAATCCACTATAAATGGCCATGTTCAATAGCTATGTTAGTTTACCAGAGGGTAGATGTCCATTAAACTGATGGGACTTTGGATGATTTTCGGATGATGTTTTTTTTTGGGGGGTATGACTGGGGATTTGACAACAAGCTTTTGAGCCATCGCTGCAAGAGACACCCATCATTTCCGAAGATTTCGGAACCGAAATCCAGAATCCAGTAGTTTACATCAACAAATTCAACCATCCCCAAGTCCCGAAAATCGCCCAATGATTGAAACTTGGCGACATTATATCTAAATTTCTCCAGGATCACTATGCATATGCCTATGGCTTTTAAAAGGGAGGATACCGATACACCACAGACTTGGTCACTTTGAGTGGATTTTGAAAAGAATGGAGGCCAATAATTAGGAGCCAAGCCGAAAATGTCCAACATCCCACCCTGCCCAAAAGGCTTTGTGAAACTCAAAGTTTCGGGATGGCAGTTTCATATTGTATCTGGGTAAATCATCATAATTCACGAAACTGAAAGCGCGGCCAGTCCTAAACATCATTTAGGTCGTTTTAATTCATCCAGATGGTGGATTCTCAAGAAGTCTCACAGCATCTTTTTGGCTCTACCTGAAGTCTATCTATATCCCAGTGATATTCCCATCATACGGAGGTTTCCTAAGTCATGCCGCTACCCCAAAATCACACAAGTCATGGATGAGCATGACTTAGTATTGATACCCATTGTGACTTGGGGATCTTAAGAAACCTCATCCCAGTTATATGGGAATTTCCTCATCACAACACGGCCCTTCAAAAACCGCCAGCCTCGCCGGCAGAAAAGTCGGTCACCTCTTTCGCGGGCAGACCTGTGGCAAAAGATGGCTGGTTGAAGGGTAAGAAATACCGAGTTTTTTCCGGCTGGGATGGGATTCGTCAAAAACAAAATATGGAAAACCCTCAGGGACATTTTGAAATGTTGGGTTTGTCCAACAAAAGCGATGACCTGTCCGTGATTCAATTGGACCGGCCGCAGATGGCGACAAAATTAGGGTATAGCATCATCTGTTTCCCAAGCTTCCAGAAACATGGGATAAAACACCAGGTCATCCTCCTAGCTACATCCACTACCACGGTAGCGTCGTCACGTTCCATGCGTTACAGAATTTGACGTCAAGAGAGGGTGAAAGACTCACATGATTCATGCAGTCAACGAGTTCAAGGTTCATCAAACTCCATCATCTGGAGCTCTGCAAGCCGTAAAGTGGTTCCATTCACCTCATTTCTGGGAGTAGATTGGATAGCTGTAAATAGCCATGGCTGGAAGCCCCTGTTGCGGGGTCCACCCCTGAGTTCACCAACGCAACAAGAGAGAACCGATCAGCAACACGCTGGGCTGGACGAAACTGGGAAGGAATCCCTGGGCGCGGCACAGTGCGAGGAACGCACCGTGCAGGTTCTCCAGAAATTCATGTGGCAAACATTTAAAAAAACGTAAACCATCCCCCATACCTCAATGACTTATATATGCGGAATGGGTGGGATGTCAACCATCCCCAGTTGGAGGTTTATTGTTGGAATTACCACTCTTCACATGTTTCAGCTTCGCTGACAGAGGAACGAGGACCAAGTGCTGGTCAGGTGCGGTATGGTCGCTCAGGGCTGCTGTTCATCTGAACGTTTTCTGAAGAGAGCACCCCAAACCCTGGTTTCCAAATCGTAAGAGATTTTGATATTGGAACGGGTCAACGTCGCAAACTCCAAAAGGTGGGGATCCCTGGTTAGCTGTCCCTTTTCCTTCTGCGCGACCCCCTCCAGCATCAAATTATCTGGGTACTGTCCAGGTGGCCGCACCAGCATCCCCTTGCTTCCACCAGTTTCCGCGGCGCTGAGTTCCTCAGCGCTCAGCGCAGGGCGCGCAGGCCTGGCGCTGCTCGAGTCATCGTTCTCGTCGTTCTCTTGGCAGAATATGTGGATGCTATGTCATACAATTTTAGGTGGGGACCACAGATTTTAGTCATTTTTTGGTCTTCACCATCTATCCAATTTTTGGGGGTTCCCAATTTTGACCCATACCGTACACATTTGGGGGCCATCCATGTTCAGATCCCATAGCCTCGAGTTGTAGGTGCCAAGCACTGGGCAATCCGAGGGCAACGGGTCATTCCCTGGGCTGTGATGGCGGCTTGTGGGTTTGCTCAACAATTTTGAAGAAATACTACTACAAAGAATGGGCCATGTAACGGAAAAGCCCAAACTGGCATGATAGTAATTGTAGTGATCATGATGGGGAGCAGGAGGAGGAGGAGTTCAACAAATTGGCATGTTGGCATCTCCACTGGCTCGACTTACATGCTGAACAAGGGTATCAAGAGTATCAAAGATTCCAAATGCTTGCCCCTAAGACCTAGCAGGTCTTGCTGTCAAAGTTGTTTTGTTCACGTGCAACCCATTGTCACTCCACTGAAAACAGTCAGCCATGTGGTTCATGGCGTCGCACGGTCATCTCACATGTGTCCAAACTTTGTACCCTGAGTGTCGTTTCTCACCTGCTAGAGGCTCCTTCTTGAGCTACCTACCGCTTCAGTTAGTTAGATCCTTGGCTAATACATGTTTGCTGGCAATACATCATAGGAATGCTGACATCATCCAGACGTCGCTACCAGTACCAGATGCCCTTGGGTAGCAAACTGTTCTGCCCACATGGTAAACCACAAAGCATGTTGACCCCAGCGACTGAGTGGCCCCCACGCGCATCCAGGTGGCATAGAGATCGCATGATGCAGCGATCGATGAAGTTGACTCCGTCCAAGACGTCATTGGCCTGCACGAAGGCTGGAGCTTAATCCATGACATGTTGACTTTTACCAACGCAGCGATGCTGGGTGTTCAGGAAAATTACATTTATCTTCACCAATGAATTTTGATTTGGATCTCCAGTTTTTGTCCAAAATGATCACTATAACCAGCCATCTTTTTTCTGGTTTTTTAAATTGGGTCCCTTGACGCCAGCTCTGCGCGGCGCCTGCTGAAGGAGTCGAGCTTCCCAGCCCGAAGCCACGAAGTCCACGGCTTGACCCTTGGGGTCGTAGCCTGTGGCGCCCGACGGTCAAACCAGTGATGATGGACAAATGTAACAATAATATAATAATATATTTTAGGGCTACTCCATGTTATTCCTGTAATGATGAATAAACAACATAGTTGTAATCATCATCATCATCATCATCATCATCATCATCATCATCATCGAAACTTGGACAGAGCAGCATCATTGATTACCATCAAGCCATCGAACTTGAAATAAAGCATCAATTCAATGCAAATACCTGAGATTTCATCCTGAAGTTCCGCCAATGTACCCGCTTGCTTGGGACGTTCCGCCACAAACACAAACAACTAACCCCATTGATCCAGAAATCCTGTGGATTTTGAGGGGACCAGTCTCTTCAAGCAGCTGCCCTACCGCTTTTGGTTTATCTAAACCTGGATTTTGGACAGCTCCCCCTATTTGTTGGTGGGAAGGTTCCTTTGCACACAGTCAATATGAAGGTCCAAGGAGGAAAATCTCATAATGTGGCATGCCCGAGACCTACAACAAATCGGTGATGTTGTTTCAAGCATCCCCAATTTCTCAGGTGTATGGCATTGGGTTTGCGACATTGTAAGATATTACAAGTTATACACCATCCAATTTTCAGCTGTGCCATGGTCAAAAAGTTGTATATTTGGTATGGTCATCCCTCCCACCATTAAAATCCTTTTCATAGGTGTGTAATGTTGGTAAAACAATAATAAACCATCCCCAATTTCACTAAAAATAGGTGGGACTTCAACCATTCCCAAATGGGTGGTTTATGGCATTGTTTTACCCACATTAAATCCTTGTCAACCAATCAATGACTATCCTCAGTATGGTCAATGGCCGAGGGGCCCTGAACACGCACCGATGCTGGCCGCTCCACCAACGCGCGGTATCCTGCAGGGATCTCCAACTTCGGTTGAGGTCCTATGGTCAATGGTTGGGTTTTATCGGAGATGTCGAGGAAAACCATTGCTTTTTACCCCCTCTACCGGAGTCCTACCCAAGTTTTTGGAGATATGAGGGGGTTGAAATATTGGTTCGTCTCATTTTGCTTGAAACCAGAACATCCCATGGTTTAAAGCCTCATTTTCCACCTAACTTGCCTTTTTGCGGTATCCCCCATTTTCACACTTTTCATTTAGATATTCTCGTTCGAGTCAATTTTTCTCCGGTGGACTGGCCCAATTCTTGAAAGGAAGAAAAACTCAAACAAATCCTGAACTCTTGTCTGTGGTTTCCATGTGATTTGTACCATGGGCACGCTAGTTGTACCTTCTTCACTGGCCATTCCAACCAACAGATTGATACTCTAAACCTCCAATTGGGGGGTTGAAAAATCTCACCTGTATTTCCGCTAAGCCCTTGGGGACGGTCCCGATGGCATGGCCTGGAATGCTGGGATCCTTCTCCCAAAAGACCGAGGTGACGTTGCTGGCCGGGACCCGCAGGCGCGGGTTGAAAATGGCCTCGCAGGAACCGCAGAGAATGATTCTTTCGATGGTAAATCGCTGCACTATTTTGAATGGACCATGCACATCGGAAAACATCCCGCACCTTGCAGCCAAATGCACGCTCACGGCCCTGTAACGCCTCCCAGCAATATGTCATGTGAAGGACCCATGAAGATATTGGATATATGCCCATTGAAATCAAAGAAGTTCACATTTGGAGAATCTGGCAGATTGGTAGATTGTACTCCAAAGTTCGTCAAGCGTGGGTGAAGAACAAAGGCGGCCTATTGCGGGTTTCACCGGGGCCAGGTTGACATAGGATCAAGAAAATAAAACCATATTGGGATTCATTTCCCCTCGTCATTAGTGATTATTCCCAATAGAGATCGTATCTATCCCCTGAAATGAATCGACATAATCAACTATGTAGGCGATTTATCGAACGCGAGTTGATACTGTTTCAAAACAGGGTACACCAAACATTCAGGGCTGACTTTTAGAAAATGACCAACATCATGAGGAACACCCAAATATCACAAACACAAGAGAATTTGGCATCAACGACCCTCAACATCTTCATTTTCCCTCGAACCCATTTTGGGTAAATTTCCCGTGGCCATCAATGGCCTATATCTGGGGGGGGGCCACTGCTCCAAGCCGGTGGATTGACCAGTGATTGGATGGGGGTGCCTCAAAAATCCAGTGCTTTACCATCATTTGTCCCCCTTCATAATAGCCCAAATAGCCGAAATAGGTTGCTGGCTCTGTTTCAGCTGGGCGGCTCGCTCTTCCTCGCTCAAACGCTCCACGGCCACTGGAGGGTCCTGAACTGCAATCCGGGGAAGAATTGCATGTGCATCCATGTTGGATCCATGTTGGATCCATGTTAGATCCATGTTGGATCCATGTTGGATCCATGTTGGATCCATGTTGGATCCATGTTGGCATGCGGTATGTGAACATGGCTAGTTCAACCACTTACACAACCTTGTACATGAGATAAACCAGTTTTTGTACGTGAGTGAGGCAACGTCTGCGATTTGCATCCCAGAGTGTCAAAAGGGGTGATACACACATCAATATGGATCCGCTCAATTAGCAGAAATTCACAGATGATGTGAGTTGCCTACAATATATACATATATATATATATATTGTATATATATAACTTATATTATATATATAACTTATATTATATATACATATATATATAACTTATATATATATAACTTATATATATCACTTAGCACACACCCGTCATTATACTTCTGACTCGTTGGCTTTGAAAACAGGCTACCCTAAAATCCAATGGCTGGAAACCTCATGATTTCCCTGTTGAATCCTCTCTACTGGACGACCCCATATCCAAAATTCCTGAGCTGAATCACATAATTCTCCATGTTTGATGATCAAATCCCCAGCTGGTGAGAATCCCCCAAGTCTTGTTTTCATGACCAATCCCCAAAATGTCCCCAAATATCATATGCTTGGTTGTCTGAAAAATCCCTAGATGTTTGATGCTTAAATCATCCAAAATTCCAAGAAAAATGTTGGTGGAATCCTTCGTGGAACCAGCCATCCCCATCCCCATCTCGGCCTCGAAGGCGATCAAGCGGCTGGGAGTTCCCAAGTGCGGCGCCGTCAGGAAACCGCCCTTGAAGTCGCGGCCTGCACGGGGCCACGGAGAACGTGTGAAGATCTGGGGAGTTTCACCAAGAAAATGATGGGAAAATGTGGGGAAAATCCCAACAAACCTATAGTGATTTTGGGGATGGTTTGGGGGTTTGGGTTTGCCACATTGTACCCTATGGTGATCTGGACTGGTAATGGAAAGTCAGAAAAAGCTCTGGACTTCGTGACATAGGTTGGAACTAGGGCTTGTAACTCTGCTGGCAGATCTTTAAAGCATTCTGATGCATCAGTTTCCAAAACAGATCCAAGGTATGCCAGCTGATGAATGAATTTCCGGGTTGCAATTCTCTGATCATTTCTAAAATTCAAGGCGTTTCACCCCTGGAACCCAAGGCTGTGGATTGCTAGTCCGCCTGGAAGTTTGGGCCCGCGCATGACCGAGACCTCAGTGCCCCCAACTTTTGACCATGTTCGTGAAGGAAGAAATCAGCTTCTAAGGGATGTGGCATGTGGTTCTACAACTGGAATTCTAACCATCTTCATTCTCTCATCTCAAATATGCCCTCTGGTTATTTAACATAGCCATCGAAAATCCCCTATAAATGGAGGTGTTAATCGGAAAATCATCCAAAATTAGCAATTTTCTATGGCTATGTTAAATAACCATAGGGTAACTGGAATTGTATAATGTGCAGATCACTTTCATCCTCCCCCTTTCGTCATTGCCTTGGAGGCCTTGGCACCTCCCGCCCCTTGGGAGGGCCGCGCCAACTCTTCGGCCACGTTTTGGGATTTCTCCTTGGAGATTCGCTCCGGCTTCACCTGGGATGGGGGATATTTTGCTCGGGTCCAATGGGGAAATCATGGGGATCCATTTAAACATAGATCTGGTGGTTGAGCCATCAGGGATCCATTTTTATGGTTGGAATTCAAGAGTATGACTGAGTTGTTAGGGATCATCATCTCCTATCATATGGTTGGAAATCAAAACTGTGAACGAAACCACCAACCAGATTGTCAATATATACCCTCAATCTTTGGGCCGCATGAATAGATCCAGTACTAAACCAGGGTTTCGTTTCTGGGTAGCATGTGTTTTATGTGAACAGAGGAAGGGAATACAAACTTGACTACATTTGCAGGAAAATCACTAGTAAGAATAGAGATTAAAGTAACATCTTTTCTGCTATGCATAGATTTGTGACCAAACACGTGATGATTCTTGGCACTTGACGATCTCAACTCAGGGCGGCCGAGGCTGGAAGTGCAGATTGAATATATGGGTTTGTCAAAAAAAGAAGAGTGGTATACCCCAAAAGTCTACCAATGGCAGGGTAAAACATGATGTCTTACCACTGGATTTAGGGGTAGCCTATTTTTGGACAATGCCAACGACAACGTCTTCCAGGGTGCCTAACTTGCACGTCTTTTCCCGGGGTGTTTGTAAGGAACATCACCACTAGTCTTGGGTTTTCATCACTGAAATCCTCAATTGTGGGTTCCATCATCTTTTGCCTTTATATCATATCCTTTAAGAATGGATTGGTTTTAGGGAAAAAAAACTCGAACAGCGGACAAACGTGCGTTTTCTCCCAACAATCATAAGGTTTCCTGTACATATTCTAGTCATCCATTTGGGAATGGCTCCAAATTTAAGACATATGGATACATATGGGACCGCAGATTTTTGCTCCATGTTTTGAATTCTACAACAATTACTGCAACCATCCCATTTTTGGATCGTCCAATTTTGAGCCATTCCCTGCAGCCTCTGGGAGCCCCAACCAGCTTTGCTTTCCGCCTAAGGACTGCCTGACATGTCCAGGATGCGGTTTATACTGCTGAAATGATGCCAGAATGGTGAATGTCGTTTATATCTGGGGTTAGGTGTGTGTGTGTGTATATATATATATATAATTCCATATACATATACATGGATACATATACACATACACATACATACATATATATATATATATACATGCTACATGCATATCGAATATTATCCTTCTCTTGATTGCCTATTATCGGACAACATGACTCCTAAAGAAAACCCCTCGCCAGTCCCAGCCTTACCAAGAGGCAAGACTTTTCGATAGGCAGTGGCACTCCCTGGCCTCGTTGAATTCCACTGGTGTCTAATCCGCTTGAGAAAAGAAAAGAAGCGCTCAGAAAACTGTGCAGAAAAAACCCAAAGGAAATTCCGGATTTCTCCAAGAAAGCTGGGGTCGTGTTCGAAAATTCACACTCGATCTACCCAGTTAAACCCACTTCGGGAGGTACCCCAATTTCGACCTGAACCCATAGCTGGAACAGGCCACTCCCAGGAAATCAGAAAATCTGCACAAGACGAACAAGGCCAGAAATCCTGAAAATCTATAAGAGTTGGATAGAATACTTCCCCAACTCAAATAAACCTGAATTTAAAACAAATATGTGGTAGTCATTGCTGCAACCGCATCACTTCACGAATTGGTCGTCCCAAGGTCGCCCAAATCAGGAGTGATCCGTCACTGGGTTTCCCTGCAAGGAGCGGATCGCGTTGGAATAGATCTTCTCGGGGGGTTCCCATGACCTTAAAAAAAACACGTAGGGTGGAATTCCAGGAGGTCCGATTTCACCATGTCAGCGGGGGGAAATCATATCATATGGGAAAACTGTGGGTGACCCAAGAAAAAATGTTATGTTACCCAAAAAAGTAATTTCAACAAAAAATAATGGTAGAACATTGTGGAGATTTCATGTCCGTTTCTACCAAAATGTGGTAATTTCTTCGGCAACAACAATAACGGGCGATGCAAGCAGCCAACATCTTGATCGGAAACTGCGGGGATAAAGTGGGGATATAAACCAGCAAGAACAAGCACATCGAATCAACGATAAACTCCCCTAAAAAAGGGCCTAGACTAAACTTACTTGGGAAATGTCATGATCCCACAACCATTGTTTTGCCTATCACAGAGTATTCTTGAAGTCTCCAAGACAGGAAATCTTATCCTCCAGATCCAGACCAGTGGCATGACCTGGATGATGTCTTGTTGGATTGATTCGATCGTTAAATTACAGAAGAGGCATATGTTCTTCCATCAAAATGCAGTGGTTTTTCCTGCAAATTATCCCTTGATCCAACTCTGGCACGTTCCAAACTTCTGTTTTTTGCATCCAGGTGCTGGTCCTTTGCTTAGAAAATGTCTGGGGCAACATGCATAGTAAACGAAAAATACCGCAGATTGTCATGCTCACGTACAAATAGAAAAGCAAAAGCGATATATTACGAATATTGCAAGAAAAGGCGGAAAAATACATGGACCGAAAAAATAATCACTGCCGACGATATCAAAGTCTATAAAAATTGGCTCCCAGTTCTACATAAATCACATAGATGTGTTTGAATATGATAATATCCTTCCCTGTTCGAATCCTACCATTGGACCATGCACCAACATGGCGCCCTGGGCCCCACACGCATCGCTACTTTCCTGCATTTCCAGGCTGGTGGTCCAGATCAAACAGAAAAAAAAAAGAGAAACAGTGGGTGGGGAGAGGTGCCAAGGTGCCCAAAAAGATGGGTAGACCCTCCAAGGATGATAAAGCGGGGAATCAATTCAACATTTTGATTCTGAACTGCTTTGTGGTTGAGCCACCGAAAAGAGGTGGTCAATTTAGGACCATCAATGCTATCCGGTCACGGGTAATCATCCAGTTTTGGGGGTGTACCCACCCGATTTTGATCCATACAGAAACCTGAAACCTCGGGCCCAGGTGCACATTGAAAACAACCCCAATTATCACACAGTCCAAGTTTTTTTCTGATAAAACATCAGTGGTTTGGGTGGAAACTCAATCAAATATGATCTAGACCCACCCTTCGCATGGATCTCTCGCAAAATTCGGTGCCGCAAAGAAGAATCCTTCGTGTTTTCCCTACTCAAATAGACCCAGGTGAGGTACCCAACTTTAAAATTCAAAAAGTGCAATTCTTTGTTTGCCATAAAATATCGGCTGCCCATTCATTATTGTTCATAAACCCGACTGTTTCTTGTGCTTAGATATGATTGCCAACATCTCCATGCCTGCGCTCTGGCAGCCACCCGCCGTGCGCTTCGAGAGGGACCTGAAGTTGGCTGACCTCAACAGCTGCTCCGAAGATGGATTCCTTCCCGGGGGTCAAAAATATGTAAAAATTAAGTACCCACGGGCCCACAGAATTGGCAAAGCTCTGCTATTCTTAAGATGGACAATGCTTAAAACCCATCCTTTTTCGGGGGATCGATGGTTCTGACCCGTGGGCGGATGCATGCTTTGCGGCCTCGAGTGATCAAACATGACCATGGTACCATGGTCCATGACCAGAAGGGAACTGAATCATTTCACCAATGGGGAGATCAACAGCTAGAAACAGCATATGCATATGGAAGCTTCCTAGAATGGGGGTCCCCCAAATAATCCAGTCATGAGACCATTTTACAGTAGTATTGAAACCCATGGTGAATTGGGGATCCCCCATTTTAAGCAACCCGCGTATTAAAATTCAAATAAATTCAACATATGTTATGTGACATACCTTGTCTCGAAATGGGTTCGCAACTGTGATACACATTTGCGCCTGAATTGGAAGACATATCAAGGGATGAACGATATCCCAGTCAATAATCATCGCTCCAAACTTTAGGAACCAAATTCTGGTTCACGACCCAAGTGGCAAAAGCAAGACCACGGCAAAAAGAACGCTCTCCAGATGTATGTGACAAATCAAATTTGATGATTGCACTGTCGCCCTACAATAGTCATCTACAGTTGGGTCCATCCAAAATCGACCCAGCCCCGGACATGTGTCATCTCTCAATCCCTCAGATGGAATAAAACCCCAGGATGGGTGACCCATACCCAAAATAGGAAAACTGTCCTATGGCTACTGGTCAGATGCCACTAAATCCACAACTTTATTGATGACATCCCAATACATCTCCATAAAATCACCATGTGTTGTTTCTTAAATCCCCATGATTTTTGTATTCACCAAGTTCCACCTGAAAAATCCATCAAACGGAGGACCTCCTATCCAGCAGCACGGCGCAGCCAGAGCCAGGAGTAGAGTGAGTCTGAGCCTGGCTTTGTCACAAGATGCCCCAAAACTGCCAGCATTTCATGGTGAAACTGATGACAAACTTTGGAAATTTGAGGCGCTTTTATTGGATTTTTGTTCCAAACGTTGAGACACCCCAATTTGATAAGCGATTGGATTATAATTCCCATCTGAATGGTTTGGTGGGAGCAAGACGCGCTCGTGAGTCAAGGTCTTCCTGTTCTTGTCGAGGAAAATGGATTTCTCTCCAATGCTCTCGAGGAAAATGAATGCAAATGATGAGGATAATTGATATTTGCCAGATGTTCACGTATGCAAATATCAAGGTCGTGTCATTTGTTTGGCCATGGCATCACCCATGATTTCAGATGTCTCCAAGGCCTTCTGAAGCCATGCATCAAGGGCATACCCGAAGAAGTACGGTGTGCTTCAGGCTGTGAGACAATTTCGGTGCTTGGGATGTCTAGGGCGAAAAAAAAAAGTCCCACAACTTTAAGACTTCTTGTAGTTCTCCTAGTTGAGGCGAAATGTATTTATAAAAAGCGGTCCGAAAAAACAAAAAAAAAACAGCATGCTTTCCTGTGCAGAATGTTAAAGGGCCTTTTCAAATCTAAGATCGAAAAGTCGGTTTCAGAATGCTTCTACTACTGCCAATTCTGTGGATCTGCTAGAAGTATTGGATCATTTTGCTCCGTGTAGATCTTCATAGGTCAGGCCAAAACAAGAAGCCTGTTGGCAGCGGGTCAGATTGCGAGGCCAGATCTGTTGGGATAGCGAGAAAATGAAACAGCTAAGCAGTTAGTCATAAATGGCGCGTTAAATCCTTCTTGGAGTCACTTTTTGCAAAGGGCAGTATGGATCAAAGTTCGGCAACTCATTCGTCGGATGGCTTCACGATTCTGCATGATCAAATGGCCAATTCCTCCAGGTCTCAAGGTCTTACGCTTTGACCCATACCCTCAACTTGCCCTGCCTCAAAGCACGTCTTTTTCCGCTTTGACACAAGAACACTCCAGTCTCAAACGATTCACGGGCGTTTCTCAAGGCTCAGGACTCCCATATTCGCGTGGAACTCGATGTTTTTGCCACTTCTCATCGTGAGAAAATGGGATTTTTTGGGAATCCCAAGCCTCAGAAAGCATCTGCTTTTATATCAGCTGGGCTGTCTATGAAATAGATACTTCAGTTGACATCTCCGCTCGACATCAAGATTCTTCTCGGTCGACCCGCTTGATGCTATCCAGGAAACAGGCAGCGAAGTGGGAAAGTTGTTGCTTTCCACTGGATAGGCATCCAAAAAACGGATGAAAAAGGGTGAATGTGTCACCATCTTCAGCTGAATTCATGTTCCTAGCTCAATTAGCTTAATTGCCATCATCAGCAACACACGCTGACTGTGTCTCCACGTTGACTTCGTCTCATCCATTTCCCTCCTACCGGCCATACCTCAAGGCTAGAGAACCATATGTCACTCTGGCGGGCGGGTACGGATCAGTTTGGACCCATACCCCAACTCCACCAGTTGGGTCATGAGGCATCCAGCCTCTGAGCTACATGACCTACACACCTCTTTGGGCCGTCCACGTCTTTGCATCTGCCGTTCCGGAAAGATTGATTCTACGGCCTCAAAATTGGAAAAGCTCTCAGCCTTGAAACTTGAAATTGATCATTCCTGAACTGCTTCGGATGTCCAGGTTCGCCAACTTTGAGACAGATCTCCCATCCAAGGCCAGCTACATTTCAATCTCGTCGGTCAAATCTCCAAAAAATGTCCCAGTTTCATGTTGAAATTGGCTACGGCTATGGATCAATCACCCCGGTACCCCATTGGTCACATCAAATTTTGCAGGTAAGCTGGACGTTCATATCCCATTCAGATTGGAAAATCACATGTCGCATGACCCATCCCCAAATTTCATCGTCCAGAATCCAGAAGTGTATAAATTATAATGGTCCGTTCAATCCCCATTAAATGTACAGCATCGATGTGTAACCGCCTTTTGCTCCATAGAACCAATGTCATCCCCTTGGCTAATTTTAGATACTTTTGGAGGGAAAAACAGAAAGAGAAATATTTAGTTGCCTAGTATATTTCAATCAATACGGCGAAGAATTCTCAATCAATCCATGTTCACCTACTTTCCGGAAATCCAGCCTGGCAACGTAGCAGCTGGAAATGTTGTCATTTACATCCATTTCTTGCTGGTTTACCCGTTCAAGATGTTGGTTTTACAAGTACCATATATATACCCCTTTTCGCTACCGGAAGGTATATACGGTATATCATTATTTTTGCTGATGAAATTCACACTTCCATGGTTGAAATCCAGTTTTTGCTGATCGACTCACCAGATGTTGTTGGTTCAATCTCCCAACATTGCGCGTGAAATCCTACAAGTTGCTGGTTAAGTCACCAGGAAAAAGGCAGCATGGCCCTGGATGCCTCGCCCCTCAGCCCGTCATCAACTTTTGACTCACACCTTGAGTCGGCGATGCGCCAAGGTAATCATCCGGATGTCAGTGATTTACACATAGTTGGGACCATAGAATGGGGCTGCTCATTGGGGGGATGGGAATATACATTCTACATGTAGTGTAGATGGATTGGATTGGAATTGGGAATCTCACGAACTCGCAGCCACACGTCTTGATCTATGTGCAATGTACAGCCTTGAACGTAAAGGTCGTGTACTACGTGCATCATGATACAAAACAATATAACTTCAATATACAACATTTATGTGGAGATTTCCTAAAATAGGGTACCCCCAAATCATTAATTTTAAGAGGATTTTCAACTATAAACCATCCATTTTGGGATATCCCCATTTTAGGAACCCCCCATATATATGTATATATATATATAATATCATCTATATATATATATGTGTATATATATATATGTACAAAATGTACATATATCTACACTATATACATATACATAAGAAAATATCTGGCAGTACCTGCTGAGTGCCAAGGCTAACTCCTCCCCCCCTCCAGGGGATACTGGGCTGCCCAACAATCCTTCTGCAAGGTTCGCATCGCCTCGCAGTGATTGAAACCACCAACCAGCCTGTTTTTTGATGAGATGAATCATCAGCTCAAAAATAGAGGAAATTCATGTTCCTTGGATTCCGCAAAAATTGGATGATCATTGCATTCAAACCAAATGTCGCTTCACTTCCCCATGCCCTTCAACCAGTCGAGACACGTTCACCATAGACCTTGGGCGCGCAAAGAGAAAAGTTCAAGGTAAGAGACCTTTTGGCACATTGGGCATGGCTCGAGCCATGGTCAAAAACCTCCAAAAGATGGACGGTAACTACAACCCCGGCTGAATACACCCCACCAACGTCTTAACCCGATTCGATATTCATGGCAACTAAGAGCGCACGTGTCCCAGCAGTCTTTTGTACGTTTGTTGTCCGATTGGTTGGGGTCGGGGGGTGTTTTGCACATTGCAGGGACGCTACAACATGTTGTCTTGCACATGGCATGCACCTGAACTGGTACCCCCCAAATAACAGACCAGGGGGGTTGGGGAAAAAATAGAGCCGGTCATATAGCGGCAGGTCTATCTCATTTCTATATATGTCTATTCTCATCACCCGACATAAACTCCCTTTGGAGCTTGCTACTAATTCCCAACCATGCTCTATCCCCTCACACCATTTATTGCGGCTGGGAAGGTGAACATCGTACAATTCATGCAGCATTTCAATACGTCCATGGATTGATGTAAGGGAAAATCTATGGTTGAAAGCAGGGTCTTTGCCCCCAAATTTCTTGTGTCTGAAAGGTTTTTCCACCTGAAAATGGGCTGTTCATGTCGGTTCCGGTGATGTCACTCCAGTCATAGGGATGGATAACAACAACGGCATCCCTCTGCCTTAACTCGTCCAAGAGACTGCATCATTGTCGTCATTGCCTGCGATTCATCCGGAGCGATCGGCGATTTTCAAGATCAGGGAGGAGCAGAATCTCTGGATTTGAGGTACCCTCTGGATTTTAACATAGCTATTGAAAATGGTCATTTATAGTTGATGTTCCCATCTTAAATGGTGATTTTCCAGTTCGCTATGTTAGTTTACCAGAGGGTATTGAGGGTGTTTTCTCCAAGAATTAAGATGCAGATCTTTGTCCAGGTTCGGAAAATCTCACAACCCCAGCGATTCTGCAGCAGGGATGAACGGCTCAGGGGTTTGTCGAAAAAGTATGGCACCCTCAATTCCAAAGGAGTCTCATCCCGGGGAAAAAAAAAAAAGAAACATAAAAGAACGATCAAAATGGGGTATGTTCATGTATTTCCGATTAAATATACCCATAAGTTCGGGGTAAATCCTCCATTCTTGGACTTTGAGCCAGCTGGATTTCCAGCAACTGAGTGTCCCTGCGCAGCAGCGGCTGACGGGATTCAGGTGCATTTCTCCCTCGCGGTCCTGTGTCTAGGCTGCAAACAGTCGACGATGGGCAGGAAACCAACAACCATTGGATTTTCATAGGAGTTTACATGATGATTTCTGGAGATTTGATGGCTTAACTCAATTGCAAATATAATGATATATAGATATATATATATATATATGTCATCACTTCTCATAAATGAGCCATGATGATGGTTTGTTTTTTAAATGGAACCATGGGTATTTGAGGGAATGAACATGATCTATAAGCCTGTTGTTTTCTGGGAAACAAGTATAGGCACCTGTGTTTTGACCAATATTCTGGAGCCCAGCCTGGGTCTTCACGTTGCCCAGGTTGTTCAAGTCCTTGGCAATGAAGCCAAGAGGCCACTAGGGCTGTGCGGGGTCATACACATATATATATATATATAATATACATGTATGTCTGGATGGATGGATGGATGGATAAATAAATAAATACATAAATAAACAAATAAACAAATAAACAAATAAACAAATAAACAAATAAACAAATGAATTAATGAATTAATAAATCAATAGATAAATAAGTGTTTGTGTGTGTGTGTACGTTCATTTATGAATTATGAATATATGTATGTGTATATATATATAAATAGATGGATGGATGGATGGATGGATAGACAGACGGATAGATGGTATAGATAGATGAGATAGATGCGATAGACTAGATGGATTGGATAGATAGATTGGATAGGTTGGATAGATAAGATAGATAAGATAGATAAGATAGATAAGATAGGTAGATCATGCATCTATTCATGTATTTATATGATATGGTATATCTTAACATTATCTAGTCAATTCAAAATAACTCAAGACAAATGTATACCATGTAGACATACCCAGACGCACAAAGAGAGAGAGAGAGAGATACATGAATCGATGTGCACAATTGGCATACAGTAAATATTTTAAACTGAGGTTGTTTGATATGTGCAACCACAAACAATAATCGAGTTTGACATCGTGAAATTGTCTTGTTGCCATGGCTGCATCAACAAATAAAGTATCTTTGTTATGAGCCCATCCCAGTTCCAAGTATGTCCATCCTCCAGTATCGGGTCATTGAGAACAAGAACGAGAAGAAGAAGAAGAAGAAAAAGAAGAAGAACAACAACAACGACGACGACAAGGACAACAAGGACAACAAGGACCTGACAAGAACAAGAGCTCAAATTTAGATATCATGGCATCTTTCTGGTAACTTCACCTCTTTTTGCTCGTTGATGTCTCACATATTTAGTGATCGATGGATTCATAACCCATAGACAAGCAGCCATTGATTTCGTTTGCAAGCCAAGGTCAAACTCTTAAATACATTTCAGTGTTTTCATCGAATTCCCAAGGTTGGGAATCGAAGAACAAAAACGTCTGGTGATCATCCCAATAATCAAACAGCTGCCTGCTAGTAGCAAGCGTACCAAAAATATAAATCACTAGGAGTAATGATCACAGGTAAGGATGGTATTGCAATTTAAAAACATTCGAAATTGCCAACAAAAGCACACAATTTCGGATGGATCTGGCACAAAAAATCCATGGAGAACACGGCACTTCCCTGTTTCAAGATCTGGGGCACCAAGCGTTGACCAGCATCACCTCAAGCCCGGGGGATCCCCGTGGAGTTGCCGAAGAGATCATGTCCGAAAAAATGGGGAAACCATTTTTGAGGGAGATACCTGGTACCATTTTATCCGACGGTTGCCAAACATGGAAGCAATTCCCCAAGTTGCATGAGCCAACTAGTGGGAAAAGAGCATCTTTGATACCAACCATGCAATTGCCCGGTATATTTACCCAATATTTTTCCCCCAATCACCTTTTTTTGTGTTGTGTAAACCATCCCGAAATGGTTAGTGTCTGATTTTACTATTGGGTTTAGCACATCACATTTACGGCCAAGTCACAGTGAGTTCTCCATCGGTTTTCACTGGTGCCACCACCAGATCCGGGATCGTCTTCTGGTCTCGCCTCAATCGGATTCGGATGACAAGCCTGATGGAACCAGTAGCACAGCGAGTAGACGGGTATACATATGAACATATGTATGTATGTATGTATGTATGTATGTATGTATGTATGTATGTATGGATGTATGGTGTATGGATGTATGGATGTATGGATGTATGGATGTATGGATGTATGGATGTATGGATGTATGGATGTATGGATGTATGGATGTATGGATGTATGGGTGTATGGATGTAGGTATGTATGAATGAATAAAAAGATGAATGTATGAAAGTACAATTGTATAATTGTATAATTGTACAGTTGTATTGTTTTGTTTTGCTTTGTGTTGTATGTATTGTACGTATTGTATGTATTGCATGTATGGTATATGTATTGTATGCATTGTACGGATGGTATGTATGGTATGTATGTTATGTATGGTATGTATTGTATCTATGGTATGTACGGGATGTATGGGATGTATGGTATGTTTGGTAGGTATTGTATGTATTGTATATATGTAGAGAGAGGGAGTACGAGATGCGTATAAATGACGCGGTTACATATAGATGAAAACCCATGGTTTACTCGGCGTAGCTAAGCCCAGCTGCCCAATGGTGGCCAGAACCAGGTCAGTGGTGGAATCCAGGCAGGGAAACACGATCTCGTTGCGCAGCCTTAGCTTTGCTTAGCCATAATATCACAAAATTATATGGGATAATAGTGGGTTAATACTGGAGAGTACTGGGTAAATAATGGTTAATCATGGTAGTACTGGAGAATATTGGGTTAATAATTAATAATGGTTAATAGTTTATATGAAGGTGTCCTAAGTCATGCAGGTACCCCCAAATCATCCAAGCCATTGGACCATGTTAGTGTTGAAACCATGGTGACTTGGGGATCCTCCATTTGAAGAAACCCCCATGTAACATGTATGTCAATCTATACTGTAGTCTCAGTAGATTCCCCATTTCTGGTGGATGAACCAGCGGGAAATAGAGAAAATCGACTCCGAGAATTCAGGCAACTTGTTGAAGCACGGCAAGCTGTCCAGCAGCATCTTCTTGTCGTCATCCAGAACACGGCTGGTCCTGGGTGGAGAAAGACATAGTTTGTCCCCGGAAAGAGCTCTCCAAGAGTTGGGTGTCCCAAAATTCAATGCTTCAGAACCTTCGGTTCCCATGAAATTGGTTTCAACATGGGGTCATCCCAGTCTTGGACCAACCGCCCGATTCCAAGGTGCTTGAGGAGTTGGTTGCAGAGGATCTTGTAGGTATCCTCATGGAGGGTTCATGGCACCAAAAATCTCTCATGATCTGAGGACCAAATCCTCATCGCCCCAGTGATCACCTGGAACGGCCTGGAAGTTGCAAGTGAACCTTTGAATCTGTGTCGGAATCGCGACAGACACGTGTTTCATCGTGTTTATGTACATCTTGACCCTTCAACCCCTATATCAAAGGCGGTTGCCCAACATGTCCCAAGCGCCATTTCGCAGACATTTCCAACCGCCTGCCCCCCCCCTGCAACACCCAAATGGATGACCACGGCAGCTAAGGAGCGATGACGTTGTTCATCAGGGTGCTGTTGAAGCTCATGCGCCAAAACCTGTTACAGACTTGACACCCAGAAACTTCACTTGGACCTGTTCATATGATAATCCATGGAATATCCATGGAATATCTATGGAATAACACATCCAACATTGGAATATCCAATAAATTGTGCCACTGTCTTTGTCGAATTTTGCTGTTCTATCTTTGTTGGGGTTGTTGCAATATGACCGTGGGTTATTATCTGACCATCTACAAAAGCTTTGGCACTGCTCAGTTGGTATATGATTAATGAACATTGTTGGTTCACCCAAAAATTGGAAAAGCGCCAGTTATACATATGGGGGTGAAAACCACATTCTAACTTGCGTCTCAGATAGATTTCCTATTCGAGGATGAATTGGTTGTGGTTGTTGTGGTTGTCGTTGGTCTTGTTCTTGTTTTTGTCGCTGATTTTGTTTGTGCTCTTGTTTTGTCTTAATATCACTATTATTATTGTTCTTATTGTTGTCGTTGTTCTTGTTATTGCTCTTGCTCTTCTTGTTCTTGTTCTTGTTCTTGTTCTTGTTCTTGTTCTTGTTGTTGTTCTTGTTCTTGTTGTTCTTGTTGTTGTTGTTGTTGTTGTTGTTGTTGTTGTTGTTGTTGTTGTTGTTGTTGTTGTTGTTGTTGTTGTTGTTGTTGTTGTTG
>BGPT01002063.1:79083-111243 GCA_003297045.1 Symbiodinium sp. clade C Y103 | reverse complement strand
CTTCATGGCTGAGCTCTTCACATCTTGGCTCTTCTCACCTCTGCTTTTCAACTGTCCATATTGTCGGAAGTTTCACTTCTAAACTTCCTTCGATAAGGGCTATGGTCTGGTCATCCACCTTCATTGGGGATTGCTTAGAATGGGAAAAAACTGAATCATACAAAGAACTACTATAAACATGTTTTAAATGGGCGAC
The DNA here is from genome assembly GCA_003297045.1 of Symbiodinium sp. clade C Y103. Taxonomy (NCBI): domain Eukaryota; class Dinophyceae; order Suessiales; family Symbiodiniaceae; genus Cladocopium; species Cladocopium sp. clade C. The sequence goes on along the minus strand of BGPT01002063.1, from coordinate 111,047 downwards.
CATCCCATTTTACGGGAGCATCTATAATGTCAATTGACCATGGCCCCTATGATATTCCACCCATTTACAGCTTGCAGGATCATCCCACGAATGGTAAGTGGTTAATAACCCTGGTGAGCAAATCCTTGATCTGTGGATTATCCCATTCAAACATGGGTGAACCAACCCACAGTTAAGGGCCTTTACCAGTTTTAAATTGTTATATATGGATATAGATTGGGATTATAATTCCATAAATGGGGTGACTTACTGATTTATATAACTGGATTTTTTTCATGCTGTGCGTCACTACTTTTGGCTTCTCGCCCAACCTGTCGAAGTTGGGCAAATGTTCTATGGAGAATCGCTCTGTTTCGATGTTTGCCACGGAATCGTATTTCTTGCCGTTCTGGGCAGGGGAATACAAACAGAATGATTCCCAAACAGAAGTAGCAGGACTGTTCGCATTCTGGAGCAGTGTTTCTTTCTAACTGAGCCATAACCCCCTTCAACAGAATGGTTGGGCACCTTGAGGGTTGAGTCGGCTATAACCCCCTCCCACTATAGATATATGGGTTTGTCTGAAAATAGGGTACCCCAAGATCCTACGGTTTATCATCAATTCCAAAATGGTAATTTTGGGACACACTCCATTTTCAGACAAAGCCCTATCATAAAGCCATTGGTCAACCTAGTTGTAAAGCAACTTAGCAAAGGAACTGGGCACCGCTGACTATCAGACGATTGGATGAGACTCCTTTGTGGCCCCTGAATTTGTGGGTCCCATGGCGGTACATCAAATTTCCAGCCCAAATCCATGAGTTGTGTCCCAAGTTTGGTTGGCAAAAGCATGGAACTGCATGATGTTCTTCTGGGGACGGTATACCATCTGCTATCATTACCCGTTGAAACACGGAAGGCCATCCCCTTTTTTCATGAACCAACCAGTCCAAAACCCCCGTATCCCAATGATGGTTGCTTGTGGTATGTCCGCGTTCATCCATTGCTCAATATCCCATATAGATCATATAGAGTACCTCCCTCAAAAACTCAAAAACCGTGATTCAACTTATACTACCAACAGAAAAGGAGTTTGAATGTATTCTTTTTGCGCAATCCAATGGTTGGATGGTTTTGTCCCAGGTAATTGCTAATCCAATGGAATCCAATATTTGGATGCCTAAAGAATCCTTCAAATTTTGGATTTCCATCTTTTTAGGGGATGTGTATAACCAACAAATAGTTGGTTACTATAGACGCGAGTTATAACCGTAAACTTAGATATTGCTGTATGGTGTAGCCACAACATCCTATTTGGTGTATAATCCAAGAATTAGATGGTTTTAACCAACCATTCCCCCAACCAGCTGAGTTGGAAGCTGTGCCTGTATGCTTGTTCCACATCTTCCACCAACACAAAATCCTTGCCTCATGCGTCCGCATCCCGGACAATCGCTGAAGCGTCCAGGGAGGTAATTAATCACCACTAAGCTAGAACTACAGGTATCTATCCACTTATAACTGGAACTGCACTTCCAAGTAGTTGATGTTTCTGCAAAAAAAAAACAACAACTGTCAAAATTGTCAAAAGAGGTTCCTAAAACGCCGATACCCCGATTTGTCCAAACTTCTATCGATCAGTACTTACCGAGGTCATGGCCTATGTGTTTTTTTTGGTTTCCGTGTTGCAACACATCCCGTTTCTTCTGTTAAAACCCAAGTGTCCCCATCTGTTCTTGATTAAATCTTTGCAAAAGTCCATGAAATGATATTGCATAATATATATATATATATATGTGTATGAATTTATATGATTCATAGGTGGAAACCAATGATTCACAGGACACATGATTGTGAGTATTCCTAGCCCTGTGGTCGTATTTAGATAAATGATGATCATTCCATAGCTCATATTGTTGCATTCCAATTACACGCTAATGATTATAGTATTATTGGTAAAGCAATAGGATCCACCATCCCAAAAATCACATTATTTTTTATGGGTGGCATAAACCATCAATCCATATGGCTGGTTTATGACATTGCTTTGCTCACTGTTTCCATTGTCATTGCCAATCTTAGATTCTATTAGATACCCCAGCATCAAGGAGTGAACTCAGCTGGTGAACGTAGATATTCCCCTTGAAATTGCAAAAGATGAAAGGATTAGTTCCTGCCTATCCAAGGTCAGATCAGTTGTATTCCACCATGTCTACCCTCTGGTAAACTAACATAGCTATGGAAAATCACAATTTTTGATGGGAAAAAACCACAAAAAAAATGGCCATTTCCAATAGCTATGTTTGTTTACCAGAGGGTGAACCCCAGGGAGCCCCCACGTAGCTTCAACTTGGCGTGCGCTGTGGCCAAACGAATCAAGGCCTGGCAGGAGGATCACCTAGGGGCACCAGGGGTCTTGTAGCTGGGAAAATTGAAGGTAGAAAACCACAACTATAATGGGCATATCTGGGTATGGGTCAAGTCGGTAGCCCAGTCATTGGATGGTTACCCTCCGGTGAACTAACATAGCTATTGAAAATGGCCATTTATAGTGGATTTTCCCATTAAAAATGGTGATTTGCCATGGTTATGTTAGTTTACCAGAGGGTAATACTAAAAATTGACTCAAATCTGTGAACCCCCAAGTCTGGAAAATTTTAACCCATACCCATGTGGATAAATCATAACAATTCACCAGCCTGAATTCAGGTTCTTTGGGGGATCATTTTCCTTACTAACCACTGTTCCAGTGAGGTCGTAGTGAGGTCGTCATAACTTACCCAAATATCATGGCTCTAATGGCTGTATATTTGGAGGATCATGCCATTTAGAAAGTGGTCGGCACCGGGGGTGAGTTTAGCCATGCATTATCCACTTACGATTCGTGGGATGATCCTCCAAGTGGTAGTCACAAAAAAAGGTGGGGTGCTAAGCTGGTTTGCAGAGTGAGATTAGTCAAGAAACATGAAGATTAATGGTGATAAAAAAATACTGGACTAATGGATGTAACAACTATAGCATAGTTATGAAGAATGATGATTGAATGGGCTTGAAATGGGACATGAACCTTGGGGATAACAAACAAAATGTGAAATTTTAATGAGATTGTCATGGGGATACAATGGTTGGTAATGGCTTATTGCTTCATACAAATTGGTGATTTAAGATGATTTATATAAGCATTAAGAATGATGACTTGACCATTGTTACAAAGTGGTCCCGCCTAGATAGCGAAGTTGTTTTCTAGATCAAATAACTATGGTTTATGATACTTATAATTATTGTTGATGAGATTTAGAAACCAACTCATACCGGGGGGGCCACATTGTAAGTAGGATTTGTAGAGGCTAGATAGTTGTGTTGCACAAACTCAGCCCTGAGATGGACATTTGTCGTAAATTAAAACTCATAGTTGTAAAAAGTACTGTAGTGAGATTAAGATAGATTAATCAACAAAGAATGATGATTTATCATTAAACAATGACGATTTATAATCAGTTAATGTTGGCCAAACGTGATCTTGAGCAATACAAAATGTTGGTTTATGCTATCCCTAGTTTCAACTTACTTATATAGATGGGTGTAAACAAAACTCTACCACTGTCACAGTTCGCAGGTATGTTGCAAGACCTTCCTTCGAGACAAGTTTGAAAGTCAGTTGCTTTCCCCATCCTGTCTGCTGAAATTTCCAGCACACAACATCCAGTTACGCCACTGGCTGGACGTGATTGAGATATGATGCCGTGAAAGAAGACGCCGAGCTTCGATGCGAGGAGCCACAATGTATCGGAGGCTCTCACTAGAGCGACATGGCCGAATCCGGAGGGGGACCTGCCACTTCGGTCAAGCATGGCCTTGAACTCAGCATGCGGTGCTTCTTGCTGAGCGGCCTGATGATGGTGCTGGCGGCGCCAGTCGGGCAGCAACTGTCGACGTCCGTGACAAATATCCAAAACAAGACATAGCGTAAAAAGTGGGTGTAACAGTTCGCTGTTGTCAACTTCATAATCCCTAGCTGGACTTAACCCAAATCTAGGGTATCTATACAATGTTGGGCCCCCGGTTATAAGTTGGTTTATAAACCCCTTTAACTAAAACAGTATATATATATATATAATTTTACGATGTTTTACGTGTCATAGTGTAACCAACTTGGCTTTCTAGGGGACCCACTTTGTAGGTCTGTGACGGTATATTATCAGAACCTATCATGATTCTAGACCTTAAATTTCATTGTGGGGTATATCCTAGCATGGTCTTCTCCATTGCCCGAAATGCAGCCCCTCCCGTAATTTTGAAGCATGTTTCAAGGCCTTGAGATTCTCTCCATGACCGCCTTCCCAACGTACGTTTTAGCAACGACTCGACCAACAACTAGCCATGGATAAGCGGAGGGTGATTGGCTGCTTAACCGGCGATAAAACTGATTAGGTTATAAATGATAAACTTAGCTCTTAGGGATAAACTTCATCTTAGTAATAGACTTCATTCTGAGCTGGTTGGGTCATGTTCTCAATGGCCATCTCGGGTACCTAAATTGGATGTACCGTAAGGGCTATGTTTGGAGATGTGAACTGGCTTTGTATGGTACAATACCTCTCTTTCAGGGTCCCGAAATGCGCATTGATGTTACTTGGAAGTGCAGTTCCAGGTATAAGTTGATATAAGTTGATATATGGCTATACTTGTAGGGCCCCCCATATCCCAACTTATTGGCTTGATGACCATTGTTGTAGCCATGGATGTAACCTCAATTGCACCCCCAAGAGGCTGCTTACTATGGCGATCGTGGCTTGGCACCTCGAGTGTTCGCGTGGTCACTGCCAACCTTCCAACGTTGGTTTGCAGGTTGGCAGCTGAAACGAAAAACATCCTTCCAAAATAGGGATGGGATGTGAGCTCTCCGAAAAAGGGGAAAACACCATTCGATCTCGTGACTGATCATCATATTCTTAAATGGCCATTTGGAGGCATTTGCAGACACATCCATAATTCATTTCTTGTCAACGGACAATATTCCTGATTCCTCCGTACAAATGGGAAAAAGCAAGGCATAGCAAGGCTTACCCAGTCAGTACACATCACTTTGTTTGGCAGAGACACGATCATCAGGGGATATAAGGAGAACTTCAGTGCGTCTCTCAGTGAGCGCAATATAAGTTCCAAGTGCAGCCAATATACATCAATGTCAATATGCGTAACAAGTGCTGGGTCTTTTCTGTGTTATGAGTCTACATGGGGGCCTTGCTCGGTGGTAGGACTGAGAACTGATTGAACTTGAAATGTCAATTGAAGAATTGAGAGCAACAAAGACATGATTTTCCAATCGTATGACACTGGTTTGCGGTTTTGCCGCTTCAAAAAACATTTTGGGCAATTGGGTTATCAAACTGGATTTCCATGGCCTACACTACTGTACAACCAATGGTGTTCGACCAATGCCGCTACAATCCATCAAATCTACACATATCAACCACAATTGTGAATGCTAAATCCCTCTGTTGTTCGTTTAAATCACTACACCTCTGGGTAAATTACAATAGTTGTGAGGTCGTTACAATTGAAGCAAATATATGTTACATAGTCAACCTGGGCAAGAAAAAAATAGCAGCACCATTATTCATTGTTAAGTTGCCATTTCTTGTGAAACTACCATGTTTGGGACTTGAATCACCTTTTTTCTTGGTTAAACTTAAAACCGAATCTGTTCCTGGTAAAATCTCCATTGCCCCCTAGCTCAACCAACATGTGTCTTTGATGAACATCGTTTTTTCTTGGTTCAACCATCATTCTTTTTGCATAAATCCATGCACATCAATTTGGGGGTCTCTAATATGAACAAGGGGAAGAATTGTCATGCGAATTTGATCAAAACTGTTTACCTCGAAGCTCAATGACACATTGTCGTTATATATATTACGTAAAAGTATATATGTAATTATGATATTTCCCGAACCTGAACATAGCTGAAAAGTTTCGGCATTTGGGGATGACTATTCCCCCAATCCTAACCATCACAACATAGTTTTATTCAGCTTGATTGCTTCCGCCACAATAAATGATAGCTATATCATATTGTTGATGGTCTCAAATAACCTTTGTTTCACAAGATCCTCATTTTCAGTGATTGCAATCAATCCCAATCATATCCCCATAAAATCTTAGTTTTATAGTTTATAGCCAATTTTCCTTGGTTCACTGGGGATTGATTGGTCAAACCACAATTTGTCTCTTGTAATTGAGCGTGTAAACCACATCGAGCTATAGTCATGGCTGTATATATATATATATCCAGGATATCCATAATTAGTTTCCATCATGGTCTACTGATTTCAAGGTGAAATACATAAATAGTTTTATACATGAACATATAAACAATTAGACCATGACTAGACTATAGTTAAAGTTTCATCATGGTCGAATGGTTTGTGCTGCTTTAATCTCAAAATCTATGGTGATACCACCCACCGCCGCAGAGTTACTACAACTAATATGTAAAGATAGTGATTCTTTAAAACAAATAATCTATATGATATGCACATATAATAATAGTAATATAATTAATGTGGGTAAAACAATGCCATAAACCACCCATGGAATGGTTCATACCACCTATTTATGGTGATTTTTGGGGGGTGGTTTCGTATTGTTTTACCATCATTAATGTTTTTGTTGCTTATATCCCAATTTTCCATGGTGAAGCCACCATCTTCGTTCCAAAAAAAATGTCGCACCTAGGCTTCCTCTCCGCGCCGTCGGTGGCGCTGAGATCGGCGTAGCCGCTTTGGAAGCGCATCCTCCGATGCTCTATGGAACTGGATTGGTGTAAGGGAAAATGTACAGGAAACCTCTGATGGGGAAAACCTATAGTTTCCTGTGGATTTTCCCATCAACCAATGCAATGATTTATTGGAAACATATGGGAAACTCTGGATTTTACGCAAAAATGGATTTCATGGGATGTGAATGGGAAACATGATGATTTAATAGGGGATTGGTGCTTGGGTGTCGGGGATGAGGACTTTTATCCACCAAACGTGGGGATCGAACCATCCAAAAAGGGCAAATGGAAGTGAAGTACTGAATGATGAAGGGTACCCTCTGGTGAACTAACATAACTATTGAAAATCAGCATTTATAGTGGATTTTCCCATTAAAATTGGTGATTTTCCATAGCTATGTTAGTTGACCAGAGGGTATTTCCCCAATTTTTGGGGGGAGTCAGCCAACTAAAATTGGGATGTCTTGCAGGAAATGCTGGAGGAGGAAAAAGACGAATCTCATTTTTGATGGAATTCAGGTTGGGAAATTAATGGGATAACGGATAACATATAACCAGCAAGAGTTGGTGTAGTCTGAAAATAGGCACCCATAAATAGCAATTTTGAGAGAACATGATTTACAATTTTTGTTGGAATTGGTGATTTTTTTGGTGGTACCCTATTTTCAAACAAACCCAGTTGGATTTGAGTCTGTCGAATTTCCTATTGGGGTAGGAGCTGGATCCATGGCCATGAAGGTGGTGCTTCAGGGAGCTAAATTGTCAAGTTGCTTTGCAAAGGGCGGCAAAGGGTTGGCTGTATATCGATATTTCGCCATCCTGGAGTATTTTTTGAATACTGAACTTCTTGGGACATGTCCATTTAAGAGAAAACACCACGAAAATGGGAATATCGGAGTCCATGTTCTATCTACTTCAGGATAACCATAGCTCTATCTATATATATTATCATACTAGATGTGATATAACCATAGTTGATGAGGTCTGGCGGGATGAATTAACAAGAAATGAGGATTTTCCATGGATTTAAGCAACAGAAATTGAGACAAGTTGGCGACTATAGCCAGCAACCATGGATATAAATGATGATGTAACCAACAAGGGTGCTACTTCAACCCAAACAGATTGGGGGTCTAAGGATTGGGTGTTTAGGTTTTTAAGCCACAAATTGATGTTCAATATTCTGGGAATATATGCGACCCTAACCTGCCAGTGAACTCAGTGGATGTTTCACTATAGGTCTAGGGGCCCCATAGCACAACCATTCCCAAATTATGGGGTTGAAATTCTCATGGTTGTGGTACCATCTTATAAAAAGTAACCTCAACTGCACTCCCAAGTATGTTTCACCAATTGAACTGTTGATTAACTGTGGATTACAATTGTTACAATAAGGATTGGATCCAAATCAGATAGCATTAGTATACCCTCCGGTAATCAAACATGGCAATATGGAAAATCCACCATTTCTAGAAAATGTTCCAAGCTGTAAACCTCCATTTAGTTCAGGGATTTCCCATATTGCCACGGTTGATGACACCACCCAACCCCCACCCCCAGCCCCCCCAGCCTGCCCCTTCCCGCGCTCCTCATCTCCACATACTTCTCGGTCACCGCCTGGCGGGCTTCCTCGTTCAGCACAGGTTGGCGCCGCCGTGCGAACCTGGCCGTTGTCGTGACAGTCATGCGGGAGTTCACAGACCCATATTACCACTAGTTGGTGAAACTCTGGTGAAACTTTGTTGAATCCCAATTTTGGTGAGTTCGTGACACTCTATATAGTACTTTGAGTTGAGTACGGAAAAAAAAAAAAAAACAATCTTTTTGAAGCCATTCAGCCATATTTAGCCACCAAGTGGTTGACTTTGGATATCTTTGGTCGTCTCTGGAACCATTCAACGTTTGGATCCGCACGGAACGTGTTCCCAGATGGTTAGCGAAGTTGGTCAAGCAGATTCTACCAGGCATGAACGGCTTTTTAATGGTTAATCCCATCTCCCTAAAAATGAACAGTGCCCATCGGCACCCCAAAATGACCAGACTCTATACTAATTCAAGGTCTTTATGGGAGACATTTCACTTTTTTGGGGAGGAAGAGATTATGTGACGGGTGTCTATAGAGTAAAAAAACCGAATCAACCAAGGTCAACTGGTCACTGCTCATTGAATATACACGTATTGATTGTAGTTGCTTATATATATACGAAAATATATATACATATCTAACTACTGAAATCCCTATTTTCAATGATCAAATCCCATGTGTTCCAATAGGTTTCTCATGTTTTCCTGCAGATTTCCTACATGTTCCCATAGATTTCTTATACATGTTCCACTAGTTTTCCCATCGTTTTCCCAAGTTGTCCCATTGATTTTCCATCTATGTTCCAATAGTTTTTCCATGTTTTCCAACAGATTTCTTACATTATCCCATTCACTGGATTGGTTTAAGGGACAATTTACAGGAAACCCCTCTATTTGATGGGAAAATCCGTGGTTTCCTGAAAAAAAATCCCATTAACCAATCCATTGACCCATAGTTTTCGCTTCGTTTTCCTATAGATTTCCCCATCCTTCGGGTCGCGCGCCTGATGTATTTCTGCAGGAAATCCACCGTAACGACCTGCGCGCCATGGCCGTCCTCCGTGCCCATCTGCGCCTGGCGTCAATGGATTGGTGTATCATAACCCATTTCTATGGTGTTTCTATGGTATTTCTATCATAGCGAATTGGTGGTTTTTCTATAGTGTGGGGACATAAACTTTGATTATGATATACCCGTCATGTTATGACTAACATAGCCATAGAAAATCCCCGAACTAAAAAGGGAGGTTTCTAGCTGGGACAATCATCCAAAATTAGCCATTTTCCATGGCTATGTTCAATAACCAGAGGGTAAGTCAATGGATTGGTTCAAGGGAAATGCTTAAGCATTCTCAAGCGATGTTCATCGATTTTCGTCTTCCCCATCATAGAGGCTTCCATAGGTTTCCTGTAGTTCTTGCCTTCGACCAGTGATGAAGGCCCGAAATACCAATGATTTCTATGGTTATTTCAATGGTTATAACTGCGGTTTTAATTCCATAAATGGAATCATCACTTAAATGGTGATATATGGATAAGTGGATAACTGATTTATAACTGCCAAAGGGCCATAACTGTAGAAATAATGCTGGGTTTTCCGCATCTATGTGAACGTTTACAGGAGGGTTTCAGCAATGATTTCAGTGGTGTTTTGTACGATTCCCCTAAAACCAGTCAGGAGCCCCTAAATATTCATGGTAGGTTTTCCACATCTATGTAAACGTTTACAGGAGGGTAACATGTATGTATCTGGCTGAAAAAAATCATTTACTAACCTGAAACCGGAACATGTTGGGTGCCATAAACCAAGACCTGGGACCTGGCTGATGGGCTGATAGGGTTACCCGAGCAGTTGCATTGGCTTCAGCTCTGTAGCGCACAGTTTCATGACTTAGACATTTGATGAGAGTGGCTTGGGTGAAAATCTACCCTCCGGGAATGAAAGGTGTCAATTGGGAAATCGCCGAACTAAATGAAAGTTTATAGCTGGGAACATCCCCGAACGAAATGGTGGACTTTCCGTTGCCATGTTTGATTGCCAGAGGGTATATGAAACAATGCATTTTACCATCAAATATCACACATCTTCTTTTTAGACCAAGTCTTGCAAGCCAAATGTTAGACCGTTCACCCTTGATGTGGCTTTGCCTGGCAATACATAGAATCCCACCAAATCCTGTGGTGTATCATAACATGTTCTTGGTAAATATTGCTATTTAAGGTGGCATACCACAGGGTTCAAACACACCCAAATATCACATGGAGAAGAACATCCCATGAATATCCCCATGGTATCCCCATTATGGTTGATCTTATACCAAATTCTCCCTCTCAAGGTGGGGCCCGCAAACGATAGCTGGGTTCGTGAACATAGCTCCAAAATGCTCCAAACATTGCTGCGAGGCCCCACGAATCGTGTGTAAGGAGGATCACCCGACGAATCGTTTCATAGGTTTGTTTTTTTCTCTGAGTTGGCTTGTCACTGAGAAAAAAGGCCTTGTGCATGGGATAATCCACAAAAGAGCAGTGTTCAAAACCATCTGTTGTCCCTGAAAAAACTAAAATTGTCTATTTTTGGATTTCCCACGATTGTGACAATCCCCAGTATATAAAGGGTGGGACAATCCACGAACTGATAATCAAACAATTGGGGGTTTGAACACTGCTCACTTGAAAAAAATCACTTGGAGGATCACCCCACTTAACAGGTGGTTAAGAACCATAGCTATAAGCCATTCATAAATGGGATAAGCCACGAAATGGGGACTTACAAACCAGGCGAAGTAACTCCGAATTGTGGGATGATCCTCCAAGTGTGAACCAAGGTTGCTAATATAACCACTTGGGTTTGTCTGAAAATAGTGTACCCCAAATCCAATGGTTAATGATCATTATTCCTATTAAATGGCTATAATATTATACTTGAGGATATACCTTATTTTCAGACAAACCCACTTACTGTTGGGAAATAGTGGATCTACTTCCGTTCGCGGTTGATGGATGTTTCACCATTAAAATGGTGGTGTCACCATGATTTGTTTTTCATTTAACCACCTTCAGTTGGGATCTGTATGGGCTGTTTTTTCCACCAGTTTCTGGCCTTTTTCATCAGAAAAACATGTGTTAACAACGTAGACATAACTATCGTATAAATATTGTTGTTTTCCATTGCCACACACATGACTCTAACTAAAGTCACAACTATAACACTGACACAGGGTTGAAGAACAAACATGACTACAACAACTATAGTTAGAATCGGTGGACTATGACTATACTTACACCATTATTTGCTGTAAGCATAAAACAATGACATGGGGGTTATAATTAGACTATGACAAAAAACGAAACATATCTATACCCATAACTATACCCTCTGGGAATGCAAAATCTCCATTCAGTGAATTTCCCAACTCTACACCTCCATTTAGTACGGGGATTTTCCAGCTAGCCGTGTTTGACACCAGAGGGTTGCTCCCCCAGTTGCATTCACCAACTTCGCTGCAGCTATCATAAACCGGAGAAAAATCCCATGAAATCACCATCTCTTGGTTAGATCACCATCAAATCCGATGGTATTTTTATTGTAGTTTTGCGGGCCCCACATTGTACATATTGACATGAATGCTGTGTATTCCACTAGACTAGATGTAGTATGTAACAATAGCTGTATCTACGAGATCTACCTACCTGGATGATCCCCTTCAGAATCCCGTTCAGAATCACCATAAAATTCCATAGACCTACCAATACATGGTCTATCTTTGATAGTCCAAGAAAGAATGTCATCTTATTTTGCTGGTTATGGTTATTTTCCATAGCAAAAAACAAAAAAAAATACACTCCCCAGCCGGTTGGGGATGGGATCGTCATCCCTTTTCCAAAGCAAAAATCGAACGATTAACTCATCGGAGGGAAATAGAACCCATCCAGCCGCCTGTGAGGGATGATGAATTCCGTAAAAATCCCGTAAGAATTTATTTGAATATGTACCCTCTGGTAAATTCACAGTTCGACCCTGGCATTTATCGGGGTTGGAAGATTAGTTTCCACTAAAAAATAGCTATTTCAGGGTCTATGTTAATTTACCAGAGGGTACATATAATATATATATATATATATGGAGGTTTCCTAAAATAGGGGTACCCCCAAATCATCCATTTTCAATCCGGATTTTCCATTATAAACCATCCAGCTATTTGGGTACCCCCATTTATATGTATATATATATATACATAGAGAATCACCATTGGAAAACTATTCAAATCAACAAACCACTAATGGGATTTAGTGGGATTTAGTGGGATCACCAATCAATTAAAATCCTCACTAAATCCCACCAAATCACCCGAAAATTCCGGGCCTCAAAGAGCTGCGCCGGTTCATCGGAGAGGCCCTGCTGCGAGCGGCGCTCCAAGATGCCTGGCGAAGATGGCCCCAAGGGGGCCATGGACAACGGGATCATGGGGTATACCCTCCAGTAAACTAACAGTTTGCTATGGAAAATGACCATTTTTCATGGGAAAATCAACTGACTATTTCTATGGCCATGTTCAATAGCAAACTGTTAGTTTACCAGAGGGTAACCCCACAAAAATGGTGGTTTAGCCATGAAAAAAAAGGGAGTTCACCATTGAATGTCATGGATTTTGGATGGATTTTGGTGTCTCCTGCTTTTTTGTTGGTGAACATCACTCCACTTTCACTCTGGGTTATGATAGACATATCTATAATTTTGACGGTTTAGAATAAACCAACAAACATCACTGGGGGGTGCATCACCGTGTCCTTCATGGGGCTGTAAAACAATAGGATATATAATGAAAATCATTGGCTTTGACTGGGAATATATTTGTACTTTGTTCGATCTTTAATTTTAATCAAAAATGATTATATGGCGATTGCATTTGAGTATAAAATAAGCAAAATAATGGAATATAATTGGATTTAATTTGGATATTTAATCGGATATAGTGGTTAATTATTACCGGAGTGGATGTGTGGATGTTGGGAATATATCTAGTTAACATGGGACATGATTCATGGAACATGCTGATTGTTGACAATGGTTTTGATTACATGTGCTTAATGAATATGTATGTATATTGATATATTATATATATATTATTATATATATATATTGGGTGTTGATTTCACAACTGTGTCTGTGTTAATTCAAAACATATATACAGTATTCATAGTGTGCAAACTTAATCATACACAAACCCCAAAATAACAATAAATTGTATAAAACATGCCCAAATGGTACGCTTATTATTGGGTTTCCCACATTTTAAACATACATTATGTATGTATACCTAAACGAATAAACATACATATATTTGCATTTCAATTTGCAAATGTATATAATTATATATATATGTATATATATATGTTTATTTACATACATATATACATAGATGCATATTTATATACACTCACACATGATGGTTCAACCTATTTCCCATCATCGTACACATTGATGTTTAAAAAAATGACATGATAATAACAATAATAAGCTTGAGATATGTTTATCGGTGAGTAAGTGCATTCGGTTATGCAATAAATACATTAGTAGGATTTAATTCGTTTCAATGGAATGATTGTTTGATTCTATTTGATAGTAAGAGAAATAGGGTACAACTCGTTTGATGATCTGTGGAACATTGTTTATTGATGGTATTTGGATATTCAAATATGAACTATCCGTGGGAATATAGTTAACTAGTTAACTAAGTTAACTAAGTACTGAATCCAATCTGAAACAACTTGATATCAGTATTTAGTCAAAAATCACCCACCGGAATGATAGTATTGGATATAACATATCAAATCGTCCTGTAAACATCGGAAATATTGAGCAATAACTGTAATTATAGTTGGCAATGATGCCCCCCAGTGTGTACATTACATCTGTTCGGAATATGAACCTGAAGAAACTTGTGAAAATTAATCCATCCAATGATTTCAAAATGTTCAGATCGATCACCAGCAGTTCGTCGTGAATTTTGAGCACCTGATTCTTCGCCAGGCAATGGGGGTCCAACCCGTGGGTATGTCTTCCATGAATGGGTCGACAGATCTTGACTCAAAACGAACGTGTTTTGACAACCTGCGTTGGACACAGGTCGATCCAACCACGGAGCTGAGCCATTACCCTGAGACCAGTTCTCCCACATCGCAGGCGAAATCGCGCTCCCTGTCCTAAAATTGCAGGATAGAATACAACAAAAGGGATATCCCAAACTAGAAAGAAAACCAGGCATCATGGATAATAGTATCATATAAACTTGCTTGCACTAGCTTATGCCAATCTATTCATACTGTATATGCCAAGAGAATACTAGCCAATAGTCCTTTGCTATTTCTCAGAAGAAATATATCAAACTTTATCAAATTATCATCATCTATTTCTGGGAATATGTCGGTTCGAAACATGGATCAAAATATGGAAGTATTCTCATTGCCAAAACTGCGGAACGATTTCTCACAAGTAAATGGATGTTGACCAAAAAAATAGAGGATAGAACCCAATCTATTGCCATGAGATTCTTTTTTTTTCCAGCGCGGGATTTGGGGGTAGCCCATGTCTCAACAGACACATATCATATGGCAAGATGGCTCCCGATTTCATGAGTAATCAAATGCCTTCAACCCTTAAAAAATTGAGTTCCATAAATCTGTGAACTCCAACTTGATTCAAAGAGGCGCGTTCAACACGATGTACTCGAAAATACTCTAAGTCCGTCATCTTTGACAAAAAAATGGGTCGAAATTGTTCACACGCACCGTGACAAAGATTTGCCCGTGGGATCAACGATAAATGGATTTTGAAAGGTAATATTCATTGGATTGGTTAAAGGGAAAATTTACAGGAAACCCCTATATTTCATAGGGAAATCCATGGTTTCCTGTAAATTTTCCCTTTAACCAACCCAATGAAATATCTTTGAAACATGTTGAAACTATGGTTCATGGTAAACTCATTGACCAGGTAGTGTATTCCCCTGCAGGAATCAACTAGGAGCCTGCTCAACTGATAAATAAGATATACCCTCTGGTTATTTGACATAGCCATGGAAAATGGCCCATTTATAGATGATAAAAATGGTGATTTTCCTATTTAAGATGCTGATTTTCCATGGCTATGTTAGTCATAACCAGAGGGTAAATCCCACGATTCACCATGCAGGATTAGTATTTAATTGCTCATCATTCTCTTCAGTCAGCAGTAAAACCAACATAGCTATGGAAAATTACCCCTTTATGGATGACTTGCCTATTGTAAAAGATGGATTTTCCATACCTACTCTCCAGTAATCATAGCTGCAAATCACCATTTTAGGAAGTGATTCACTCACAAAATGCGCCATGTTCCATCGGGTCACACATGGGGAGCCCGGATGATCGCACCGGATCATCCCGGGACCGGGATCACCCAAAGTTCACGAATTGGGGGGCTACCAAGTAAGTGTCATATCATTCATGTTATTCATTTTGCTCTGATTTTCAAAATTGTTATTATTGTTATTATCAATTATTACTAGTATTATCATTATTATTGTTAGAATTATTATTATTATCATTGTTTGAAGGATACCCAACCCATAATTAAGAAACCATCGTTCCTTAATATGGGGTTGGTATTGATTGTCCCAATTAAAACTGGGTTGCAACCCCATTACTATCCATTTAGGATTTCTGATTTCGCAACCAGAAACTGCTGAAATTTCCGGGCATTCTGACTCGAATGGATCTGCTCAACTCCGCGCTTTTTGCCGTCGTCAAAGCGCGTGGCACATTGCCTGGTCGGCACCGCGCAAATATGAACCATGTCAGCCCAATCTTAGATATCCTCCCTGTGGAACACAGTTTTTTCCAATATGGGGATGAGATGGGATGAGTCAAAACCTATTATTATCCATTATTAGGGGATGAATATCCATTTACCAGCTATTTTGGGGTTCACTAGGTGCCAGGGTTTTGACTCATAGCCATATCGACCAACTGTCAAATATAGTTCCTCCTGCAAGAAACTGGTGGGTAAGAAAAAACTAAGAAGCCCCCTTCAAGGACACCCGGTCTGGGCATAGAAGAGATTAGAGAGTCGGCTCCAATTTTTCCAATAATCTTTGCTTGCTGATATCCTTCCATGTAGTCCCTGCTCTAGCGCTTCGGTAGGCGCTAGTTGATTTCCACCGCCCCAGCAAGTACCAGGAAAGAACTGCCCATACACAAGCATTACAGTAAGACAATATCACTCCGTACTTATACTATCTTATATTATACAATATCTAGATCCACCCAAGAAAACAATTCTCAAATAAATAATTTGCAACTGCTTAGTTTCTTTGTAATGGGTGGACACTCATGAAAAGATGTGTAAGTTTTTTCTTTGAGTTCCATGGATCCAGACTTAATGTTGGATCATCAAAATGATCTCTAACACACGGATTCACAAGGTTTCTTCATGTAATCAGAACATCCAAAGTCTGCAACAATTGGAAGCTAGACCCATCCATTGATGGGCAGCCTTAACCACTGTACCAGGTCATGTAATCAAGAGATATTCCACCTAATCACAAACATATCTGGATTATGTCCCAGCTATCCTCCAAAGACTTTGCCAGTTGGATCAAGAAAACCAACCTTCCACGTTGAAACAGGCTACACCAAGAAAACATGGAACCCATATTGATGAACATCTCAAATAGGAAAGTCATCTTGCAGACCCATTCCATGTTAAATTGAGGGGGTCTCAACCACCGAACATGGTTGACATCTGTTGACTCCATTTGACTGATTGTTTACCCTTTATGTTCATGACTAAAACGCCATGTTTTGATTGTCATATACCGTACGGTCCCATTGCATTCCCGTTACAGTAATTCTTGGGTGCAAATACACCACTATTCATTCATGGCTAAACCGCCATGTAATAGCCATCTCTGGATGGACAACAAAACATGTTACCGACCTGAGAAAAAAAAAAAACACAAAACAATTTTCGCGCAGCGGCCAAAACTCGGCAAATGCCTCAACCAACCATCATTCCAGCGATGTGGCAGTGAGGTTGCTATAGTTTATCCAGACATGATATCCAGTTTTCCTCATCATCCCATTCCCCTACAATTCAATACCACCGAAATGATGTGGTTTCATCCCCTACATCCACCATGGTTTCTTATATAAATTGTCTTATAAATCCCATTATCCATAATCTGCAATTGTAAATGCCAAAAACCAGAGTGATTGGAGTCACAAACCAACTTATAACTGGGGGGCCCCACATTGTACCATTGTACCAAATCAACCCGTCAACCCAGCCTCAGCACTTGATCGGCGATCTTGCGATCAATCTCTTCGGTGGTTTGGTCTCGGACCACCTAGAGAAATTGGTCACGTCTGGTCGGTTTTTATGTTGGATTTATGGTGGATTTATGGTGGATTTACCACGAAAACAAAAGGCATTGCACCAGCAACAAATCAGTTTTTAGTCAACAACAATGAGGATTTAGGAATCCAAATTGTTTTGTTGTATGATCGGTTTCCACTGTTTTCATTATAGCTACAAAATTTGTTGGGGTCATGGCGGGGATGTCTCAAGCTGAATTGATTTTACAACAGCTTATACTTGGGGCGGCCTAATTTTAAAAAAATGGTTGATGGGAATTCCACAATGGATTGCGATCCCCAGTATACTGGGTAATTAGGGTTTATCCGTTTAACCAGTCCCAGCGTTTTGTTGATCCCATCCAGAAAAAATCATTCGGATATATTAGATGGGTAAATTGGATTGTAGCTGGTGCAACTACGGTTTTTGGTCAATAATTATCTAGAACAACCGGTCTTTATAATCCGTTTTTGAATTTCGGACGCACCAGCTTGTGGAGGTTTGTTGATCCTTGCTAAAGTCTAAAATTTGAAACCAATTTAAACTGATTTTGCTGGGATGCACGTTTTACCTTTATGATCCTATATGATTTGGGTGTGCCTGAGCATGGGCCATGCCCTTAAAGGGGCCACCGAATCGGAGAATTGATGAGAAACCCTTGATGTTTTGACGTGCGCTGCATTCAAACAAATCCATACTTTGGCGGATATGCTGCGCCTGATCTTGATCAAGAGCAGATGCCATACAAAGAACTGTTGTTTGGCTGGTTCTGGTCGTTTTTCCCGTTTGGTGTTGTTGGAATGCATGTTCCAAAAATTATTGAATTCCAATGGCTTTTCGGGGCTGGGGCGAAATAATTACGGGCAAGTTTCCTTCCAAATGTGTTTGGCCCAGTGGAGAAAATCGCTCTGCTTCTGGGGACCGAAAAAAACAACAGCAGCCCAGGATGGAGAATTTCATGACATGTTTGCTTCTTCGAAGCCCTGTGCTTTTCAGCGGTTGCCAGGACATTGGCTCAGTAAAGCCTGAAGCCTGAGCCTTGCCTCGCGAACTTGCTTGTCATTGGAAAAGCAAAGTGGGCCGCCCAGCTTGGATTAGTTTTTAATCTTGATTATGTTCATACCCACCAAATACAAACTGTAGTTACTAGAGTTGAAAACCAAGATAGCTAACTTTGGGGCCCCAAATTGCACAAGGCGATTGGTTGCGAACTGGAACGATTTCTGAAGCGTCTGTGGGAACCACTGCTTCAGTATATTCAAGAGCGCGGCAGGGCGTGCGTGTGACAGTTCCTACGGCAGGTCTGTCAGGCAGAGTCTGCACCCTTTGGCGTTTTTGTGCTTGTGCTTGGGAGTGACCATGAATTCACTTACTTGTTGGCTTGGGAGTGAATAGTGCCAATGGGCTATATATATATATATATAGATGTATATATAATGATGTAAATATATATATATATATGTATATATACATATCTATGCATACACGATAGAAAAGGTAATCTATTCCGGAATGTGAAAAAAGGCACACAATCTTGTATAGCAGCAAACCCATACAAAAATTACCTTTCTTTGAGTAATCCCCGCGCTGACACAGTTTCTGGCATATCATCTGGACATATTTAAAACATATATATATATGTTTATATATGTATATATATTCGGGCAGTCTATATATCTGATATTATTTCGAGCGTATACTCTGACATTACACCTGATGATCTATCTGGCATCTATTCTGACATTCTTTCTGGCAGTCTTTCTGACATTCTCTCTGGCCTTTTTTTTGGGCCCAGGTGCGGGCCACTGCATCCGGAGCGTGACATGCTTTGGATCCGTTGATGCCCACGGTCACAACGAGCTCGCAGCGGAGGAGACGAGGAGGAGGAGGAAGAGTTGCAGCAGTTGCACCGTTGTCAAAATCTAGAGGCCCTGACCTCGCATTTATGGTGATCAAAAACTTACCAAACGGGACCAAGGTTAACCCAAATATAGCCACCATTCCTCGTATTGAATTGTTGTCCATACGATATTCCCACCCCTGTATTGTAAACTAGCATGGCAAAGGATTACTATACCTTCAATGCTTCTTTTTGTTCTACCAGTGCTAAGCTTTCGTGCCTATCAGATAGGCAGAAAAGTCTAGCTGGAAAAGTATATAAAAGCCAGAAACAAAACCAATGCTGACACAGTTTCCTCTACATCGCCTGTCTGGGAAGCCCTATTCTGATTGGTGGTTTCAACCGAAGAATATGCTCGTCATTGTGGATTAAAACACTACAGTGAGGCCCATGTCTCTTTTCGATGATTGTCTGCTCCTGATGCCAAAAAAATACCCTCTGGTAAACTAACATAACTATGGAAAACCCCCACTTTCTATGGGAAAATCAACTATAAATGGCCATTTTCAGTAGCGAACTGTTAGTTTACTAGAGGCTAGAAGTTCTGACTGTCTGCTTCATGAAAAGCAGGGATTCTTGTTCCTGGTGAGTGGTAAATTCAGCAAAACACTGGGTACGTCCAATCCATGGTGCCATGACCGCGCTCAAAAAGAGCATAGATATTCTTCATCGAATGTCAGAGGGCTGGATAATTTGTCTGGAATCAGAATCCCACATGTGATGTAGCAAATATATTTCGATCTCCTGATATACTGCAACCCTTCACCTTCTCTGGCAAATTTCTATATTTCACCAACCTGAAATGAAGTGATTTTTGGTGAAGTTCCGCAACTTCATCAATCCATTGTAACTGCTCGTTTTTTGGTGGAAATTTACCCAGACTTTTTGGGGGTCGTGGGAGAGATCGCACGCAGGGTGGTGTTAAGTTTAAATGGTCACCCATCAGTTGAAGATACAAGATTACAAGATGGGGATACAATCGTTGATTGGCTTGCTTGAGGGTGCAGTTGAGGTTACAAACAGGTATAACCACGGTTACCAACAGTCATTGGATTGGTTTATGGGAAAATTTACAGGAAACCCCTATATTTCATGGGAAAATCCATGGTTTCCTGTAGATTTTCCCATTAACCAATCCAATGAACCAACAGTTGACATAACCCCTAGAACTATAAGTTGAACTACACTTCCAAGTGCTGGTTTGCTGATCCCCTCTTTAAGAAGTGGAACCTTTTTCGCGTGCAATGAGGTTGCAGCCTCCATCTTGATCCTTTTCTTCATACGATCCTTAAAATGAAAGAAGAAAGTATGGTTGTAACCCAGTTCGGTAGTTACATGAAGATTGTCTCGTTTTGTTTCAAAACCCAGATCATCGAAATCACTGGCTTGGGACCATGTAAGTTTGATTCAACTGTTTCCAAGCTTTGATTTAACTTTTCCAAAGCTTTGATTCAACTGTTTCAAAGCTTTGATTCAACTGTTTCAAAGCTTCGGTTCAACTGCTTCAAAGCTTTGATTCAACTGTTTCAAAGCTTCGGTTCAACTGCTTCAAAGCTTCGGTTCAACTGCTTCAAAGCTTTGATTCAACTGCTTCAAAGCTTGGAACCAACTGTGTTCAAAGCAGTGATTCAACTGTTTCATTCTGTTTCAATTGTTTCAAAGGTTTCCCTACTATGAGTTATCATACCCCAATAAATTCACCCATCAACCAGGGTGTTTTGAATGGCTCAACTGGTTGAGCCGGGACCCTTTGGTTTGGAAAACCGGAAAAGCAAAGTCATCTAGCCTGGCCGTATGTCTTGTTCTTAATCAACATGCCCAGTGGCAAATTGGATTCAGCTGTACATGATGTATATTAACCCCCAAAAAAGATGCCGAAAAGTGTTACCAATCATTGGATTGGTTTAAGGGAACATTTACAGGAAACCCCTATATTTCATGGGAAAATCAATAGTTTCCTGTAGATTTTCCCTTCAACCAATCCAATGAACCAAAGGATGCTCGTTCGATGATACTTACATACAAATGTACCACAGATCTCCACGTTTCCCACCTTTGAGCGGCGATGGAATGGGGTTGCTATACGTTATACCCATCCAGTCGGCTCAAGATGCAAGAAACATGATCCATTTCCAACTTACCATGGAATATGGAGCTTTCCTAAGTCATGGGGGGTACCCCCAAATCATCAAAGTCATGGATGACCAGTTTAGCATATTTTAGGATTGAAACAACCATGATGACTTGGGAATTCCTATCACAGAAACCCCAATATAGGGATTTACAACTTATTTAACCAGAGTATTGCCACATGGGTTGTACATACATCTTTTTTTGCTGTTTATGAATATGTGAATGTGTATATATTTTTTTATATGTGTTCCAAAGGTTAGATGGTTTTGACCAACCTCTCCCACACCAGGTGACTCGGAACCCCCATATGACTTGTATGATTTTCCATCTCCACTTGCCGTGGAGACTCGTCTCAGCCGAGCAGCAAAGATCAGATCGAAACGAGACAGGAGAGAGTCGGGCAATCCAATGTTCTTCACCTTAGAGATGGGATACAAACCTAGACCCTCCAAATTCCCCAATAAAAAAATGCCAAACTTCACGTGCAACGTCACCATTTCTAAGGAGGGTCTATAAGTAATTATAATCAACATGAACCAACCATAGTGGGAGATATATATGATGGGATGCATAAGGTTGACATGTAATGATATAAAGTAATGTAATGGGATGCAATGTGGATAGTGAACCAAGTATAGTGGAACCAGAATGTAATGAGATATAATGTGAATATAATCCGTGGGGACCGGGATTTTTCTAATGGGATACAAGTAAGAAACAATATGATATATGGGAGTGTCTGAAAGTGATAAAGCCCACCATTTGGGCCATTGGGGAAAATGATGACAACCCATGGGATTCGTTTTTTTTTCCGATAAGTTGTCAAACAAAGTCAATTGGACATGGGTCAACAAACCACAATCAGGTGATCTACCCTCTGGTGAACTAACATAGCTATTGAAAATGGCCATTTATAGTGGAATTTCCCATAACAAATGGTGATTTTCCATAGCTATGTTAGTTTATCAGAGGGTAACCCTCGGAAAAAAAAACGAGTGAAATATGGTCGGGTCTAGAGCACCGACCTATGGAGATTTGCCACCAGCATGGTTGCCCGAAAGTGACAACAAGGTGGCACCTCCAGTTGTACGTTGTTGCTTTGTACACCCGTGAAATATACATATTACATATAGCATCATATATCTTATATATACATATAGCATCATATATCGTATATATACATATAGAAATCATGTATCTTATATATATACATATTATATATATATATATGTTTATATACATATACATATACACTATTATACCCTATAGGGAAAGCTAACATAGATGTGGCAGAAACAATGGTTTCCCTATACGAAGATGATCCACATTCATGGTGCGTTTTCCACATCTGTGCAAACGTTTACAGGAGGGTATATCATGACCAATGAATATATGTATATATATATATACACGCACATCCAGTATAAACCCCACGACTTAGCCTAGTTGTTTACCTCGCAAGTTACCTCGGCTATTTGTAAGGACCCACCTTGTAGGAAACATTTCTCTCCGAGCAATTTGTATAAACCGAAGATCAAAATCGAATTCTTGCCTTGGTAAATCCCACCTGGATGAATTGCAATAATTCACCATCCTGAAATGTTGGGTCATTTTGAGATAGCTACCCTTTCACACTATCATTTCGAGTGACGTCGCAGTGAGGTTGTTACAATTTATCCTGAGAAACAATGCTAAAATGAATAGCTGTGCTGCCTAGGCACTAGTCTCTACTGCCATGTCAGGCGACGTGTCATGTGCTGCAATGCCACAGGCGCGCCAACAGAAAGCGTTCAGGAAAAAACTAGTCCATCGGATTCTCCAACCGCCATTCAAATGCATGTATCACTAGATTGGTTTAAGGGAAAATTTACAGAAAACCCCTATATTTCATGGGAAAATCCATGGTTTCCTGTAAATTTTCCCATTAACCAATCCATTGAATGTACAGATTTCGACGTTACAAAAATTTGCACCAAGCTCTTTTGACCGGGTGGACACCCTGCGCCGCTCGGCATCTCTCGGAACAGCACAACATCTGCCGCTGTCCACAGATGTCCACATATGGAGGTTTCCTAAAATGGAGGTACCAAAAAATGGATGGTTTATAATGGAAAATCCGGATTCAAAATGGATGATTTGGGGGTTCCCCTATTTTAGGAAACCTCCATATGTCCACATATGTCCACATGAAAAACTGAAGAAGTGATCGCGTAACCTCCAGTTCACCAGGTTCTACCACAAACATTACACGCAGTGCATACCATGGCTTAGTAACGAGAAAGTTGTAGCTGGCGGTGCGAGACGCATAGTTTGCGAGGTTTTGGTCTGAATCGCGATGAGCATCAACCACCAAAAGCAGGTGCTCTTCGGTCATTTTCCATCTGAAGAAATATTGAACAGGTCCCCTGTGGCCTCCAAACGATCTTGAAAACCCAAAAGTCCAGTGAATCCTGCAGAATAAAAATCAGGTGGGCTTCAACTGTGCTTAGATATTTTGGCATTTGTCCATCCAACTACCTCTTTGTCTATCCTATCCTATGCTATGCTATCCTATCCTATCGTATGCCATGCTATCCTATCTTATCCTATCCTATCCATTGGCCACTACAAATCCCTAGTAATGGACGTATGAATCAACATCCCCGTTGATTGGAAACTATTCCAACTTTGACCATGGGACATATACCATGATTCATATGGGATGTCTGAAAATAGGGTGCCCGCAATTCCAATGGATGATCACTATTCCTACTAAAATCGTTTTTGAAGGGTATCCCACTTTTTCCCGTTTCAAGACAAACCCATGTATCATGTTGTCATGTTGTTGGCAATATGTCCCATTGTAATAGCTATATTGCATCATATATGCCGTTAATATCCCATTGCAATATCCCATGGTATATCCCGATAATTTTACATAATCTGATCGTTTTCTAGAATTTTATATATCCCAAATGGTTTATGTAACCCAATATTTGTCTATATTCATATAGCAACCCAAAAAAAGATAAAAAAGTTGGTAACCTGGGAACTGTAGGGAAAAAATCATCGATCTATACTGTCCTGCAAGGTCTGGGACTCACCGGCACATGCGCAAGTGTATTGGGGGGTTGGGGTGGGGTGGGGTTGGTGGGGCCGGGTTGTGGGGTTGGGGTGAAGGTGGGCCCTCTAAACAGCTAAGTTGACTCACAGAACTTGGTCAACTATGGTTTATGGGGAATATCACTTATACTGTAACTCATAATTCATGGGGTTATAAACCAACTATTATATCCCAACTATTTCATATACATATTATATATATATATATATGGTAAACATATTTTTACAAATAAGGACATTGATATCCAACCTCCCAATCTTTTCCAGCTGCCCTCCTTTCCAAACGCCCCCGCCGCCGTTGCCAAAGACACCAGATCCAGCGTTGAGTCGAAGTTGCCGAAGATGGGATTGGCCGCCGCCAAGACGCTGCACCTGTGAGCTAAAGATGTGGCTAGGAAGCCTGGAGAAAATGCTGCTTTCACCATGAAGAATATGGCACAAATATGGCAAATATACAGAAATATGCAGAAAATATATGGGAACCATAGTTGGTTTACAACCAAGATGACTGCAAAAATGCTGGTTTTTTCACATGGTTGAACTACGAAGAAATGCAGGATAGATATGGAAAAACATATAGGAACATATGGGAAATATATGTGAAATGATGTGAAATGTGAAATATAGGGGAAACCTGGTTGCTTTATAACCAGGATAAGTAGGGTTCTTGGGGGTATATCTCTTGTAACTAGCTGTGTTTGTAAATCAATTTATAGCTGGAAGGAACCGCATTGTAACCCCCCAGTCAAGATTTAGCAGCAGCACAGTGAAATCCAATCCTACTTGGTTGATCACCCCACTCAATGAAGTGGGATTTAACCCCAATTATGACTAGACTAGTCCTTCTTACCCTACTTATAAATAGGATTATAATTTATAATAGTATAGAACTAACTTACCAACTGGGCTGAAGCACCCAGCAATGGTGAAGTACTTTTCTGCATCTTAACTTGGGGGTTACTATACTGACAGAAGGCCTTACTCCGATCAAGCCGTGATCCGTTCTGATCCGTAGTCCGTTGCAGAACGCCAGGGAAGAATAAACGAAAAGTGGGCGTGGTAACAGAATGACTTTCTCGTTTTTGGCGTATCTGTTTTGATAGTTGAGATTTGTTAATTGGATCAAAACTTTAGATTACAACAAAAGAACAACTGGAGCAACATTAAAAATCGTGGGGCGTCATCTGGGTCACTTCGCACGGAAGGAATAGGTGAGCATTTGTTGCTTTGGGGGTTGTGGAACTCGGATCAGAACCCCGAGGATTGGTTCCAGAATCAATGCTTGTCATGCCCTCACTGGTAAGCGAGGTACACCTGGTTTTTCTCAGGTGACATTGCTTGGCGCAACCTCTTCTTGACCATTCAACTTCTTCAAGTGGCTCGTGGCGAGGCCTATTGCAGGTGAAGAATAGCTATACAGGACACCCCAAATGCTGAAGATCTATAGGTATATATATATATAGCCGCGCAAAAGACTACATATATACGCATCGCGCAAACAGTGAAGATTTATATCTGCTTTCACTAAGGTTTCTGGTAGATGTACCTATACTTACTATGGTTTATAACCAACAAACATCGGGGCGCAACCAACATAATGATATATATATATATAGTTGCTATATGTTACTATGGCTTATAAACAACTAATAAACCAAACATTAGGAAAATGAATGAAAATGACATCTCTGCATTGTACTGTACTAGTATGTACTAGTGCACGACTGAAACATCCCTGCATCGTCCGGTGTTGATGGGATCTTTGGATGAATTTTTGCCAGAATCTATGGTTCTGGGCAGTTTTTTCATAGTTCACGAATCTGAAATAAGACAACATTTGGTGATAATTTCGCCCGAATCCTAACCATGGAAAGTGAGGGCGAGCAGTGAGGTCGTTATAATTTACCCAGATGGTTTGTACTTGAGGGTGCATCTCACGTAAGTGACTAACAACTCATCTATATCCCATGTATACATTTCTACATGTATAATATATACATAGAATTGGATAGAATTGGGATATCTTATATTCTGGCTCTTACCCGCTTCAACCTTGAAAAGGTCTAGTTGTGCACGCAGGAAGTCCCCGGAAAGTTTTTCATCAAATAGCTACAAGGTGAAGACAGCAATGTTTGTTGGTGCCGCCAAGCTGAAAGTTGCTTCGTGAATCCCTTTGATATCCTAGTTAATCCAGCTATGTTCACCAACTTAGCAACTTTAAATTGGGGCCCCACATGCAGTCTTTACACACACACACACCCTACAAAGAAATTCAACATGAAACGGCAATTTGATGGGCCTTTCAATTTGCGAGATGAATTTCCGCGATCATGGCCATGGTTCCATGTCGAATTTTGAGGCTGTGGATGTTCACACTCCAAGCTCATGGTATATTCACTGGTCTTGACCCCCGTTTCTCAGTGATGATCTCATTTTGCAAATGCAAAGGAAATATTGAACACCTCAGCTTTTCCCAGGTTGAGAATCAAGCAAACACCGGATTTGTTGGGCCATGAAATGCCATGAAATGAATAAAAAAAGACTCAGAGTCTTGAAATACTCAACTAATGTTTACCAAATATCTTCATGGTTGATTCCCCATTGTTTGTATTATAAAACTATGTAAAACCACCATTCTTCATAGGCAAAACTGGGAAAAACCAACCCAACTCACAACTCCCAAACCGAACAGCCCCGGTCCCCCGCACCTTGCATTCAGAGTCACGTGCATACCAGCCTGCCCCGACGGTCACCAGGGTAGCAAATAGATGGGAAAACCACTGGTATAACATCGGTATAATCAGAAGAGATGGTGGTTTACCCTCCGGTAATCAAACATTGCAATTGAAAATTCACCATTTATAGATGATTTTCCCATTAAACCTCCATATGTAGAGGATTTTCCACTGCCACGTTTGATTACCGGAGGGTAACATCGGTATAACCAGAAAAGATGGTGGTTTTACTGTAACCATGAAAAGTTTAGCAGTGAACAATGGATTTTGGTGCCCCATAGTTAACTATGTTCGTTATGACTCCAATAACCCAGGTATATGGGGATTCTATCAAGCTAGTTAATGGGGATCATAAAGCAACCCACAACTGGGGGGTATCACACTGCAACATATGAGCATGGTCAGAAGGTATATATGTGATATGGTCATCCATCCAACAATGGGAATCCTAGGAAATTCCCCAAAAAGGGATTCTCATGATGGATTGTGATACCCTCTGGTAAACTAACATAGCTATCGAAAACTACCAGTTTTATTGGGAAAATAAACTAAAAATGGCCATGTTCAATAGCTATGTTAAATTACCGGAGGGTAATCTCCAATCATCAACCAACAGGGGTGCTGAAAAATGTTTGTTGGGTCCTGCATACATAGGCAGCTCGCTGATTGGCTGAACCTCGCCTGTATCCAATGTATGTTTGCCCATGATCTTCTCCCGTTGAGACATGAACCCTCCATCTCTTGCTGCCAAACAAGCGAGGAAATCCATAGTTTCCAGTGGGTCAATCATCCTCTTGTTGATGGCTGAAACATCCTCAAACCCTATCCATATCGACTGTGATTTGTCCATTCTCAGGCTACAATGTGGAGCAAACAATAGGTACCCTCCGGTAATCAAACATGGCAATTGGAAATCATAAATGTAGGTTTATAGCTGGGAAAATCAACGAACTAAATGGGTGATTTTCCAGCCAGCCACGTTTGATGACACCAGGTGAACAAGGATTTTGGGGGATCAAAGGAATCCCGGATGCCCCCCACGAATTATCTGAATTGCACGAACGTTTGCGCCGAATTCCCGTGAGATTTCTGGTAGATCCCGGGATGGTATTCTATGGGTGAACGTCAAGCAGCAAACCTACTCTCTGGTAATAGGAAATTCCACCGTTGAGTTCAATGATCTTCCTAATTGGATGCACATTTGTGTAAGGGATGTTTCCAGGTTTGTCCATTATAAGACCATTGTGTGTTGGTTCATTGGTTATACCTCGAGAGTTTTCCATCTTGAATGCTTCATGGGTTTATGTTCCATTCGTTTATAAGGGATGTTCCATGATTCTCCATGGTTAATTTTCCATTGGTTAATAAGGGTTTTTCTATGGTTTGCCAATTTCACTGGATTAGTGAAAGGGAACATCTACAGGAAACCATGGTTTTCCCCATCAAATATAGACGGTTCCTGTAATTTTTCCCTTAAACCAATCCAGTGACAATTCGTTTGTTGTGGGTTTTCCTATGATTTTCCATGGTTAAATCTGATTTCCTATGATTTTCCTATGATTTTCCTATGATTTGCTCAGCCGTCTGTCAGCTGCGCGCGCCTTGGCAATGGTCACGCATTGCTGTTCCATGGCTTCGTGGATGGCCACGCGATCCACCTGGTTCATCCTTGGGAGGAGATGGTGATTTCATGGGAAAAAATGGTGGAAATTTGAGAAGGTTTTTTTTTTTTTTATGGGATTCAATGGGTATAACTCATGAGGCATAAGATATATATATATATATGCATATGTTTTTTTTTCCTCCAGATGTGACGAAGCGTAAAGCTGCGACCTAAGTTGTAAATTCAGAGGGGATGATATATATATATATGTGTGTATGTATATATAATATATATATATATATATAATTGTCTTTAACCAGTTCAAAATTGTGATCCCTCTACAATTCGTGGGGCTAAAAAGGCCTACGAAATCGCGATTCGTTGGCAAACAGAACTCCCATTTCACGATGGTTTATGGTACTTATAACAAACATGTTTATAAGCTTTATAAACCAACAAACATAACAGGGGAACCCCACATTGTAACCATCAACATCAGAACCTTCATGACTGCATGGCTCGCTGACGTGCCACAAGCGACACAGTCTCCGCCGGACCTCTGCTTGCATTCCATGCGTCAAGTGTTTCAAGACCCGCAGGTCATTGAAGGCTTCGTCGTGTAGTCGCACGTGTAAAAGCTGGTTTGAATACCCAACCGCATACCCTCAACCAGGCATTCTTTTACATAGCTGAACAAAACTCGATCTGCTGCTGAAACAAGCCGATCGCAGACCCTGCTTGCATCTGTTGCCCCACTGACTTGAAATTCCATGACATTCAAACTTCTACATGTCTACGAGGGGTATAATGGAATATGTAATATATAATGAAATATAAATATATATATATACTATATATATATATATACTATATATATATATACTATATATATATATATATAATCATATATATATGTATATATACATGATGGCTATCAAACATGGCGATTGCTGCGACATCCCCAAACTTGACATTGAAGTGATTGACCTCTTAGATATGTGAGGAGAGGGACACGATACCAGTGACTCGTCATCCTATTGCAGTCAGGAACTATTGAGAAGTCCCTTGGTGATTAGGCCTGGTGGAGGCCACTGGGAAAAAACTTCATATCGAGTGGGATCATAGCACATTGACTAATCTATCTATACATATATATATATATATATATATGTATATATATGTATATATATGTATATATATATATATAATTATATATATGTATATATGTATAAATATACATATATATAATTATATATATGGTTCCGTGTCCCGTGTTGCTGGCCCCCCCCCCGCACCCCCCAGGGGGGGGGGTCCCAGGTAGCATCCCCACTTGTTCTATTTGGCAAGCTATTTGCAGCATTTCTGAGGTCCAGCCTCGTATTTACTCCGTATTTGCAGCATTTCTGAGGTCCACCTCGTATTTACGCGGTACTTGCAGCATTTCTGACTTCCAGCCTCGTATTTACTAGGTATTTGCAGGATTTCTGACTTCCAGCCTTTCATTTACTAGGTATATGCTACCTTTTGGACGACCTACATAGTGCATACATTCCCTCAAAGTACCTACGTACTACCGAAANTGACTTCCAGCCTTTCATTTACTAGGTATATGCTACCTTTTGGACGACCTACATAGTGCATACATTCCCTCAAAGTACCTACGTACTACCGAAAACCATCTATATGCTACGTGTCTACTTCCCATTTAGCTCCACAACACTACATATGTTTAACGTATGGTTCCTGCATACTATTGACATACCACACACATGCTTCTATATCGTACCTTTGAACTACCCACGTACTACCTAAAGACGATCTGTATACTCCATATGTACCACCAACCCTCCCCACCCCATTATATATATATGTCAAACAAATATTTCACAATATCATATATTTATATGTTTATGTGTCATGATATATCATGCATATGTATATATATATATATGTAATACCTATTATATATATTATACAAATCATATGAATATATCATACATATCTTATGTATATATCTTATATTTCACATACATATTATATATGTATATACACCATATATATATATATACATATATATATAGCATACATATATGATATATCATAGAGACAACATCTGTCATACCCCCCACCCCCACCACACCACAGGGGGGGGGGAGGGGGCACATCCACAGGGGGGGCGGGGGAGGGAGAAGAGTTCAATACATACCATACATCAGACCCCTCCCCCTCACCTGGGGGGAGGGGGGGGGGCCGAGCGACGCTGCACCATATATGTCTTGATGCAGTGCTCACATGAGCGCATTCCATTGTGCAGGGCATCTGTCATTGGTCGTCCGACCGCAGGGATTCCGTCGTCTCAAGCGAGAGCAAAANTCGTCCGACCGCAGGGATTCCGTCGTCTCAAGCGAGAGCAAAAGGGCGCCCGATGGATGGGGCATAGGATTGCCCATAGGACCAGCTACCAATTAACATTGGTAGCGGAGCCTCCAAAGAGGGGCTCCGCAGACTAGGAAGTCTGTGGGTTTCACATGAGCGCAATGGCCGGCGCATCTTCATCTGCAGAAGGAGCTGCTAGATCTTTCTCTGGTGAAAGTGAAGATGGTAAAGAATACAAACGTTGGAAGACGTGGGTCACCAACAAGCTACTCACCTTAGATACCAAAGTGCCTGCAAAGGCGAGAGGAGCTTATGTCTACACGCTCTTGACAGGGCGAGCGCTGGAGTGTGTGGAGCACTTGGATCCTAGTGACTAC
>BGPT01002063.1:521-67072 GCA_003297045.1 Symbiodinium sp. clade C Y103 | reverse complement strand
TCAACGGCGCAGAAAGCTCAGCACATGGCACCTTTTCCTCTATGGAGCCTGCAATCTTGTGGGTCTTGAGCCAACACACCGATGGAGTGTAAACCTGTACATGGCGTGTGTGACTCCTTCCCTGTGATTCCTATATAGGGCTATGTGGTATTGTGTTCCCACNGATGGAGTGTAAACCTGTACATGGCGTGTGTGACTCCTTCCCTGTGATTCCTATATAGGGCTATGTGGTATTGTGTTCCCACCTAGACCCCGTTCGCAAATTACATATATATATATATGATTATATATGTAATTATATGTATATACAAATGGTGATTCACCAACAAACCACCATGAGGGGGTTTCAACACTCGAAAAGATAAGTAAATTAAGCAGAAACAATATCAGGTATTGACATGTATTGACGTTTGAATCTGGATTTTACGATTCAGGGTTGATATGGATTCAGGATGGATATGTCTCCAGTTGAATGGGTT
Organism: Symbiodinium sp. clade C Y103; assembly: GCA_003297045.1. Lineage (NCBI taxonomy): Eukaryota > Dinophyceae > Suessiales > Symbiodiniaceae > Cladocopium > Cladocopium sp. clade C. The sequence continues at coordinate 66,593 of BGPT01002063.1, read as the reverse complement.
TATAAACCAACGAGTTGATCTCGGGGGCCTTGAAAATCACCCAAAGAATGGTTGGTTCGATACCGGGAATTCCGATCTTGGTGATTTTTAAGTGGTTTGATCTCCTTTTAAAAATACGACGCTTTTAGTGGGTTATGCGGTAAATCCATCTCACTCAAGAAAACACGAAACATTTAAGATATTTTAAGATAATCTATATATATATATACAATAGGTGTACTGCTAGAATCCATCAAGTGGCTGTTTTTTTTTCCCAGGATCCCTGGTGTGTTTTGGTAAGCGCAACATTCTCCAGGGATTGTCATGGCTGACCCAGTCCAACTTGCTGTTCCAACCTGAAGAGTCCACATCCCCACTGCCGTTCCTGGCCTCTTAACTCGTGGATACCGCGCATATCACTGCACCAGTCACTCAACAATGGCTAACTGATGATATACCCTCTGGTAAACTGGTAAACTAACATAGCTATTGAAAATGGCCCATTTATAGTGGATTTACCTATGAAAATAGGGATTTTCAATAGCTATGTTAAATTACCAGAGGGTAATCCATTGATAACCCCATAAGGAATATCGCATCATGCTTGCAAGATATTGCAAGCTGTGTACGTGGCTAATCTTAGATCCCCTTAAACAAAAACAAGAACTTGGATACAGTAGCAATGTGGTAAACCCAATTCTAAACTATCCCCAATATCACTAAGACTATGAATAGGTGGTTTACCACATCATCCCTCAATGGTAGGTTTATGGCATTGGATGTACCACATGATTATCTTATTCCCATGAAAATCGTTAAATGGGGATGGGTCAAAACCTTATTATTACCATATTTGGGGGAATCAACATCCATAAATCCCAACTATTTAGGTACCTAGGATCCCAGGAGCCCTGGACTCTGAGCCACATGACTTGTCCCCATCAATTAGTTAAATAACAATCACCAACTATAGATGCTTATCCGCATATAATTGCATATATATATATAATTATATGCAACTAATTATTCAACACCATAGTTCTCTGCAATTAAAACATCTTAAAACACCATCCAAATCCCCAAGTCCAAAACTCGCCAAAACACCGGTATCGACTCACCCAGTTTTTTGGGGAATCTGAGGCTCCCCGCTGTGTTCATCACGAAGCGCAGCATCTGACTCTTCCCGCAGGATGGGTCACCGACCAACAAGACCTCGGGAGCCCGGGGACGACCCTGGACCGACGACTGGCGTCAAAAACAGCAGCTTTGCCCTCCTGTAAACTTTCAACATAGAAAACGATGTGGAAAACCCAGCATGAATGTGGATCATGTTCCGAACAGGAAACCAAGGGGTTTTCCATATTGTTTCATAAATTTACACTAGGGTAACCATAACAAGTGGAGATTGACACGTCAATAAGAACGGGAATGTGAACCCTCAAAACAATCGATTTATTCAAGATGTTCCCAGTAAATGTGGGAGAATTGAGCATCTAAGATGGGAATGTAACTGGTTGCATCCTCTGCTTTGTAGCGACCCCTCTCCCATAAACATCTACCCCGAAAAAATGGCCCAAGTGATGGTAATCATACCAGTCACATGGACCTCACATGGAGCATGTGGGTACAAGGTGGGGTCCCCAAATGATAGCTAAGTTGCTTTATACTTAGATGAATCCTATGGTTTAGAGTACTGTATATACTGTAATTATATCCACAGTCACTGGGTTATAAAGAAACATAACTGGGGGGTCCCACCTTGTATGATAAGTGGCCAGCCCTTCACTTCAGTTGGTACAAACCCATTCGTAATTCAATTTTTTCATGATTTCCAGCGTGCCCAGCCACCGCAAAATGGGCCGCAGTTGGCTGGCAAAATCAAATCAGTCTTTGCTGAAATCATATGAAAATATATATGGTTTCACTGGAGAATCAGAGGATTTAACACACCAACAATAAGGACTACAATAATGGATCATAATAAGAATAATGAGGATCAATCACCAAGAATGGGGAGAAAATTTACGATCATTCCACAAATATTAGGATTTCCTAATAATGGGTAATGGGTATATGATTCCCTGTTAATGGATTGATGACCATCCCTAATATGTACATCATCCAGCTTTCAACCATGGCAATCCATGGCACATATCACATATGATTCTACGACTGTACCCCAAGTTTGCAGCTTCGTTCACATCTGTGCAGACATTTTGTTATCAACATGTTGGTTCCATCTCTACCTTGGCTCAAAGATCGAGTCTTTGGAGGCTTCTGGTTCAATAAATATATTCTTGTGGACAGTAAACATCCACTGTCTGTGGGAAAAAAACATCATTTGTACTCCGCACACATTCCTTTTTTACATGTTAGATGCCTTACTTTGTCCGCCGTCATTCTTCGTGGTCCAACCCCAGCCAGAATGGACCGAAACCATTTTCCTGTGATGTTCACTCCAAATGTTGGAGAAAATCTTCGAAAATTATCACAACTCAGCGTCCTGAAACAAGCTGAGGACGATTCCCCCTACTCTACTTTCCAATAAACTAATGTGGAAAACCCACCGATAGTTTTCCTGGGGAAACCATGGCTTTTCCACACAACCCCCAGGGGAATTCACCATGCCGCGCCCAGAGATGTCGTTCCGGTTGAGCTCCAAACGTTAATGTCTCCGCGCAGATGCGTGCCATTTGACAGGTTCTTTTCCTCAGTGAGCTCAAATTAAATGATATACGAATAATTCAGAAAGACGGGGTGCTGACTCATCCAAAATGAGATAAAATGCTTATATAAACAATAAACATCCAGGTAAGTTGGCTTTCATAAGCAGGCTCACCAGTGTTTTTTTGTGGATATGTCTATAGTTTGATGGGATTATATACCAACAAACATAACCTGGGGGGTTTCTCTTTGTGGAATATTTGGTGATGTGTGTTTCGCTGAAACCCTGTGACCTTTGAACCGACACGCCGTATGCTCGGGTGACGACCAAACTTCGAAAGCCGATTTCAAGCCATTGTTGCCAGGTTGCCCCACATTAATGATACCCTCTGGCAATTTCACAATTTAACAGTTTGCGAACTGGAAGCCATGGCCCATTTAGTTCCAGGATTTACCACGACCTTAATGAAACATGGTGGTCTTCCACAGCTATGTTAGATCGTAATCATGTATGATGAGGTTCCTTGAGGTGCCAAGAGACATCATTCAGTTACCTATATGGAGGTTTCCTAAAATAGGGTTACCCCCAAATCATCCATTTATAGATGGATTTTCCATTATAAACCATCCATTTTGGGTACCTCCATTTTAGGAAACCCCCATATGTATATTAATGCATACTCAGATTCTCAAAGTAGCCTCTGGTAATCGAACATAGCTATGGAAGCCATGGGCCGCTTGTAGATGTATCTACCATTATCTACCTATTGAAATGGTGATTTTCCAGTTCGCAAACTGTTAGTGCTGAGGTCAACCCAATGTGTATGTAATTGCAAAAGACATATACTATTGCTAGACATGTAATTGCAAAAGACATACAGGCGCATCACAGTGTAGCACAGCGCAGAGACTTTCGCACAAGATCAACTGGCCAGGAGCACTCTTCCAGAGGAAGCCGGTCGCAAACCTCCCAGAGCGCCTGGCATTGTTTTTTGATGTTTTTTGTCGAAGGTGTGACTTTGGGCAGCTGTACGGTACGCCCTGCGNAGAGGAAGCCGGTCGCAAACCTCCCAGAGCGCCTGGCATTGTTTTTTGATGTTTTTTGTCGAAGGTGTGACTTTGGGCAGCTGTACGGTACGCCCTGCGTAGCCTCCTTTGGATGCAGCAGGCTGAAGACCAGCAAATCAGAGTTAAGGCGCAGTGGTTGATCATCGAAGCATCACTCAGCATCACTCAGGAACAAGGGAGGGGCGCGAAACAGCAACCGTTTTGATCACTCAAGTAGTGAACCTGACGAAGGAGATCACTCAAGCGGTGCAAGCGACAGCGTAATCCTGAGATATCCTGAGCAAGTGGCCCCAAGGCTCCACCAGTCAACCTGTCAGTTCTCAGCACTTGGCTGCACTCATTTTCCATAGCAAACTGTTAGTTTACAAATTTGGCAAATCAAAAATAAACTAAATCACCATTACCCTTCACAATTTTTATTGTTAATTCATTAGTTTACCAGAGTGTACAAGTTAAAAAATTGGCAAAAGGGCCAACATGGATGGATAAGATAGATGATTAAATATCTACTAGTATTTGAGGGAAATTGAGTGTCGATCTATGTAGATGTATTGGTATGTTCCTGTGGCTGTATTATATCACCATTTTAGTTGGTGAGCCTCTCATTTTTCCAAGTCCAAGCGACCCGAGCCTAATGAGATTCCAAACTGGAAATTTCAGAAATCTTGCCCATGAATATGAATATCCATAAATTGAACATACTTCAAATATGATGTATAAATATGTATACCCTCTGGTAATTTGTTGCGTAGCTATTGAAAATGGCTATTTATAGCTGATTTTCCCATTAAACATGGTGAGATTCCATAGCAAACTGTTAGTTTACCAGAGGGTAAATACATTGACATTTATACCATTATACAGTACCAACCACCACCCGTGCTGAGAGGCACTAAGTGAGATTGCGAACTGTTCTGCAGTCGAGCAGCAACACCACCCAGCATTTGAAGCAACAAACCAGCTTTCACGCGCTCATGTCCTGTGTCATCGGCCATTGATGGTCCCAACAAAAATGATACCCTCACCCTCCAGTTTTCCTGTTGGATGGGGATTATCAAGTCCAAAATTCGGGCAAGATCAGCCTCCTTTCGATCTTATGGTCATGGGATTTACCCGGCAATAAAAGTGTTTGACATCGGTATATAATCAACGAACTATGAGCAGATAACCCAATGATCACAAAACCCCAACAGGGTTGGTGCAATTCGGGCAATCGTGGCTTCTAATTTCGATATCTCGTTCCGTGGTCCACATTTCTTTTGATACCTTCCCCCCAGCATTAAATACCCCCAGAACCCTCAGGTTTAGGATTGGATCTATCCAATCTATTCATTGGGGGGAGCCAAAGTATGGGGAAATTTAAAAAAATGATAGATGGGATTACATTTTGACAATATGGTCTTCCCATTTGAGCAGCGTTCCAAACCCTTGTCCCTTCAAAAAACGGGTTGGTTGATTTGATTGTCCAGTTCATGCATTGTGATAGTCCACAATATATTTAGTGAAAAACAATCGTCAATCAACCATCATTCATAAATTACCCTCTGGTAAACTAACGTAGACATAACTATGGAAAATCACCATTTTTTATGGCTAAATCAACCATTTCTATAGCCATGTTCAATAGCTGCGCAACAAATTACCAGAGGGTACACATCCCCATGTTCTCAACCTTTATGAAGCCTCATAAGTGATGATTCTTCATCAATCAACAGGGGTTTTGAATGCTGTCGCCTATAGATTAGATATCACGACTATATCCAATATGTAAATATCATTAAATATCTCCCAAGAGCTATCCTCACAGTTGTTAGTTTTATACCTAGCGAATCCCATTCTGGATGGGTATACTATCATGTGGTTGGGAAACTAGATTCCGAGCTCCAACTAGATACAAGATGAGGCTCCCCAGGTTTTTTGAGTTGGTTTATGATCCTATTAACTATAGCTATGGCTATATCCCCCGAATCAACCATAGAATTCACCAAGTGAATTGTGCATCAACTTAGCTGTTTAGAGGATCTCACCTTTTAGGGAATGTGGATACAACCATAGCTCCAAACAGCTTCCTCCACCACCAAACATGACCGAGTCACCGCAGATGGAGGGCGCAAAGGAACGCGCCAACAGCTGGAAGGTGTCCTTTCTGTTGGCTGGGTCATCATAGCTGGGCCCCAGTGAAATGCGTGTTGCTTAAAACAAAAAAAAATAGAGATATATCATGAACCATAGTAAACCAATAGGTGGATGTATAACCAGAAAAAGTGAGGACACGTTGATGTTGTTGTTTCCAACACGTTATGATTTATGCATAATTCTACATTGAACATATTTCACAGCATGGGTGTATGATAGGCGAACACCTGCAGCACGGTGGTGCCCTTTTTGGTTCGCGAAGTTGGTTTGTAATTTGGCGACTTGTTGGGCTTATGGTATAGTTAGGTGGATAATAAACCAACACACATAACTGGGAACCACCACCTTGTAAGGTTGGATGATTCTTGTGTCCAACCACCACTAGTCTGGTAGTTTAACCATCAATCATCAATAATTTGAATTTAACAACCAAAATTTCGGATTTGGGGGATCTCTTTAAGGGGGGGGCCAAGTTAACATCCAACTTATTGGTCATTCTTATTGGGGAAACCAATTGTGAAAAGAGGCACCCCAATTTTTGGGTTTCCCAAAAAAAAGATTTAACCAATAGAAGTTTTTTGGATTCACCATGGTTTAAGCAACTCAAATGGGGATTCAACCAAAATCATACCCTAGGAAATCCCTGCACTACATGGAGGTTCAGAGCTGGGAAAGTCATTCTCATATAAATGGGGGATTTCCAATTGCTATCTTTGATTACCGGACAGTACAACTGGTGTTTAGATTTGACATGACTTGAACCATATGCAGACCACCCACACATAGTGAAATGTAGGTCCTGTAGGTCAATATACCACACATGTATGCTTCTTTCACTTTTTTCTCGCCACTTTGCTGGCCCCCAGCTGTCATTTTTTGCTAGCCTGCACTGCTCATCCCAGCATTGTAAACTGACATGGCGGAAAATTACCATGTCGAATAGGACAATCATCGAACTAAATGGGCCGGTAATTGATATTCCTCCATCAACAACACGGCTCGATCATTTACTAACACGGCCATGTCACCAGCGGTTTTTTTCAGTCGCTTATACCAGCCCCATCTCCAGCCGCTCCTCTCGCTCCGAAATCTTGTGGATGTTCTGGATCTGGCCGCGGGACGGAGCCGGGTAGGCACTTTGTGTGTGTCTGTAACTTGTGTGTTGGATGATTTCATATGATTTCAGCCTAGGGAGAACTGAGGAATTTTCCCAATTTATGGGAGAATCAAGGGAAAATCATGGAAAGTCCACTATCAATGGTGGTTTATAGCTGTTTACCCTCTGGTAATTTAAAATAGCTATGTAAAATCCTGCATTGATAGATGATTTTCCAACCATGTATAGGGAATTTACAATGATGGGATATGATGGGTTCTAACCCGTCAAAAACCAATGAGTTTAGATCCCCAATAACTTCATCGGTATACCCCACTTTCAGATACACCGAAATACAAATTGTTGTGGGCTACTTATATATATCTAATTATACATCCCCATGCTGCACCTATTTTTGTTGGTTATCCCTGATAAAATAATCACAATCCGATAGTTTTCCTCCCCATTGTATATCCCCATTCTATATACCCAGTTTGTCACATGATATTCCCATCAAATGTTTGGTTAATGTTGGCAATTCTTGACCAGTATATCCTGATGAAATTGCTTAATGTTGGTACTACCTCCCATTATGATTTTTCCATCTCTGAGCCATTCCAGTTCTAAGTGATTAATCATATTTCACCATAGTTGGTTATAAGTTCTAAGTGGATATACAACTATAGTTCTAGGGGCCCCATATGCCAACTTCTGGTCTTTGTCAATCCTTCCCATGGAAAAATCCGCTGAAAGGGGCGGTTTTCGACCCCCATGTCTGAGCTGCCCAGGCATCTTCCGGCGTAAAGTTGGGCTCCGTGAGTTCTTTCACTGGCTTGATGTCCGTCGCCACCTGGGCGCAAAGCAGCATTCGGTAGGAGGAGGTCTACCTTGGTGCGCCATAGGCTGTTGGCAACCAAGATGTATTTTTTTTTCACCAAAAAAGAAGGTGGGATTTTACGTGTGTATATATAATTATATATATATATGTGTGTATGATTTTGATCTGGAAACCATGGCTTTTCAAATTATTCTCATCTTTTTTTTTTGAAAGGTATGATGGTTTTGGGGTGTTTTTGGTGGGTTGGACCCGACGAAAGGTGGGATTGAACCCAACCCCAAACCATTGACTTTTGCCCACCAAAATGATCCGAGTTTGCAGCGTCAATCTTCCCTTGATGAATTCTGGGAAGGGACGGACTCTTGAATTCTTGAGATGTGGGTTTGTCTGAAAAGAAGGCATTCCTAAATCCGGTGGTTGACCATTGTTTTCCCTACTACTAGTACAATGACCATTTGGGCATATACTTCCCCATTTTCAACCACAATGCAAGGATCAATTAGGGATAAAATCGTCTTTCCGTCCAGTGCGGTGTCATCAACTTGTTGCACATTTTTTTTGAAAGGTATCCAAATTCAGACATAGACAACCAAAACAGAAATGTAACCACAAGAGCTGGGTGATTTTACTGATCTAAGCTGGTATTAAACTCCTCCTTTATTGGATAGACTCCCATGGCCCCATGGTTGCTCATGGAGTCCTGATGGCGAATCTGATGCTTGGCTTCCAAGTAGGTTGGCTGGACTTTATGGTAGAGATATCTATACCCTCTGGTAAACTAACAGTTTGCTATGGAAAATAACAATTTTTTAATAGGTACATGAACCATAAATGATAATTTTCAATAGCCATGTTAGTTTACCAGATGGTAATCATATCATGGGGATTGCATGGGATTACAAACCAACTTCCAACTGGGGGGCACAACCTTGTGCCTTGAAACAAGATGATTCAAGATGATTTTCAGATGGATGTGAAACAAATCGCAAGGCTTGTGGCAACAACAATGACCGAGATTTCACATCATTCATGAGTTTGATTCCCAGTCAAATTGGTTAAGACTTCCGTTATTTCCATCCACAATATTGTTGGCGCCTGTTGCCAATAAGAATAAGCATTATTCACCTCGGTAGAGGCTCGCTTCCTTGCCAAAAGATTGACAGTTTTAGCTTTTCATGGGATGTATGATGATGTATGGTGTTTACCCCAATGAGTCAAATATACATATATATATATAATATGTTATACATATATATATATAATATATATATATATATGTATGTACCCAAAATAGTAATCTCATCATTCACATTAAGTATCCCTACAAAATGGCAATCCCATCGCCTATTCACATGAAACAACCCCCCCCCAGAAAGCTTGGTTTAATGTGGAAATCAAACACATTTGGGATGATTTAATTATGGGGTGTTTAACAGAAGCAGGGGATTGGATGAAATCTAAAATCGCATATCATATGATATTATATGTACAACCCTCGAGAAATCAAAACATGGCAATTGAAAATCTCCAAACATTGAAGTGTTCATGGGAAAGTCATGCATAAATGGTGGATATTCAATTGCCATGATTACAAGAGGCTACTGTAATCAAGGACTTTTGTAGGTTCAAGCCACAATTGCCTTCCATTTCGTCCCCAGTCAATTGTGCTTCAATCCCTATTGAATCACCATGAATCTATACAAATTTCAAGCATGGCTAGGCGTGGATAAGCCCAGCGAAATCAGCTCAATAACTTAGTACTAAACCCCAGTTGATTGGTTCAATCAACTTAGATCCCCTGGTTTTCTGTCTTCATTGCATGCCTTAACTTTCATATTGTGTTCGAGTAATGTACGGGTTTGGAATGTTTTGAATCGCTACAACAAGGGGCCCTCCGCAGTGATGTTTGTTGCTTTATAAACCCCACTGACTCTAGTTAAAAGATGTTTAAAGTACCACAGACCCAATTGTGAGATTGGAGTTATGTTCACCAACTTAGCTGTCAAAAATCATCAATCTGCTTTACCCTCCAGTAATTTCACAGTTTGCTATTGAAAATGGCCTGGGCCTAGTCGAAATAGTGGAGTTTCCCAGCTATAAAATGGTGATTTTCTATAGCAAATTGTATGTTTCCCAAGGGGTCAATTCCCGAAATTCAGCGCACCAGCTTCGCCGGGAAGACTCCGTTGGTGAAGTCCTTGGGGGGAAAGATGGAATGGTTATCCAATGGGATAAATCGCTGGATTGGTTATAGGAAAAATCTACAGGAAACCATGGTTTTCCCCATCAAATATAGAGGTGTCCTGTAAATTTTCCCTTAAACCAATCCAATGACCCATGGTATAATGTTAAATAATGGGATATTTTATATATCATGATCCATGGTTTACTGACAAAATATCAATACTACACATTATGAAATGTAAATCTACTTCCTTTAACAATGGTTCTTTGAAAGGTATATGAATGAACTATCAATGGTATATTTAGCAGGATTTCACCCCATATTAATGGGAATCATAAACTGAGCTCTTGGCAAGAAAAAGCATGCAGTGAACTCGTGGTTGAAAAAATGGTACTGCAACCCATGTGGGTGTGTTGAAAATATGGAATACCACAATTTATGGCAGTCTTCAATAGGGAAAATGATGATAAACCATTGGATGCTGGGTATTTTCAGACCCAGATGGATTTGGCCAAAAGTTCAAAACCCCTGATGCCCTGAGCATGAATTGGGATTCATGTTCATCGCTCCCAAAGACGGTACTTGCAGGTTTTCACCCACATGTAGATTTCACCGTGAAGCTAAAACCTCAACCAGATATAGATAGATAGATAAGATAAGATAAGATAAGATAAGATAAGATTAGATTAGATTAGATTAGATAGATAGATAGATGATTTACCCATTAAACCTCCATTTTTCATGGAGGCATTTTCCAGCCATGGCTCCTGCAAAGGAGGTGGAAAGGATCGATAGATCCCAATGACCTGGACCCGGTCTCCAGGTTTGGCCTCAGAAGAGCTGTTCGGCTGTTCGGCTGCGGCAGATCACCATGGGGTCATATCATAACCCTCTGGTAAACGTACAAAAAACTATGGAAAATCACAATTTTTAGTGGGAAAATCCACTATTTCTATGGCCATTTTCAATAGCTACGTTTCAATATGTTAGTTTACCAGAGGGTAACCCTGAGATGATGACTCACGTGGCTATGAGTCAAAACCCTGGTACCTAGTGAACCCATCCCACTAAAATAGCTGGTCAATGGATGTTCATCCCACTAAAATTGATAAATTCATAGGTTTTGACCCATCCCCAGGTACCCTCTGGTAATCAAACATGGCTTGCTGGAAAATCCAGCATTTAGTTCGGGGATTTTCCCAGCGAACTACACCTCCAGTTCGTTCGGGGATTTCCACTTGCCACGTTTGAATACCGGAGGGTAAAGAAGACTTTGGAAGCCCTGAAATGGGCATTGAAGATCAAGAACCTGACACGTGTCTCAGGGGTAATGACGAAATTTTTGGCGGTGCCAATGATTGAAAAAATATCTCGAGGTGCATCAGATTGACCCAAAGAAATGGCAAGCGCAATCTGATGATCATCCCACGAATCGTAACTCGATTCAAGGTCACCCTGGTGATCGGCTTCGTCCCCTCTTTCATGGATTATACAATGTGGGGCCCCCTAGTTATAAGTTGGTTTATAAGCCCCATTAACTAGTTCGATATATCTACCATAAGCCATACTTGACCTAGTTATAAACCAACTTAGCTATCGAACGGGGGCCTCACATTGTATGTAATTAAATGACTTAAAATATCTTAAAATTATGTTACGTCAGCCAGTTCCCGGGACCGTGGATGATCCTCCAAGTAGGGTTTATGGTAGAGATGTCTACAATCCTCTACTCCTAATATTTACAATGTGGGCGCCCCAGCCCAGTCATAAGTTGGTTTAGAATTTTATTCAACTCTAGGTATAAGTACCATAAACCATAGTTGTTGTTGTGAACCAAGTTAAATATCTAGGGCACCCCACTTTGTATTATCATCTACCTTATTGCTTAAATTAGATTGACCCAAAGAAATGACGCCCAAAGAAATGACGCCCAAACTCGGTCAGATCGCCTTGTCACAGAGGTCGCCATCACAAATCACCTTGATGCTCCTGCCAAGATTCGTCGCGAGATTCAGCGCGCAGGTGCGGACCGAACTTTGGGGGCCCTGGGCACCCCAAAAAGGGTGCCATCAAACATGGCAAACTGGGAACTCCCCAAACTAAAGGAGAGGTTTAGTTCGCTGGGAACATCATCCAACTAAATTTTAAGGGTTTTCCAACAAGCCATGTTTGAAGCCACCGGAGGGTAATATGGAAATGATGCGCTAAACCAGGGATTTTGGGAGAGTTTGGGGATCTTTGGGGATGTGTTTCTTGGAAAATGATGCTTGACGGTTGGAATTTGGGGTGCAAGCAGTTGTTTTTTTGTTTTTTTTTCTCGGACAAACCCATTCATTCAGTTTTCTTTCTGATGAAATGTTCACAAATGAAAATGGCTAAAGGTTTTTTGCCACTCACTTCTCATTCACCAACATCATGGCTATATTGGAAAAATGAGGTTTGAAACCACTGGGTCTGGAGGTTTTCACTAGATTTCCCAAATCCACTGGCAATGTTGGTAAAACAATAATGAACCATCCCTAAATCACACTTTTTAATAGGTGGTATGTAGAAACCATTCTCTGTCATGGCTGGTTTATGGCAGCCAGTTTTACCCTATAAAAATGGCCATACCCTCTGGTAAACTAACATAACCATGGGAAATCACCACTTTTTATGGGAAAACCCACTCTAAATGGCCATTTTCAATAGCTACGTTAAATTACCATAGGGTAAGTAACTGTGAAGCCAAGCGCAATTTCCAGAGCCCGACCCTAGTGGCGCCTGGGAATCTGCCCCGGTGGCGCCGTGTCTGGCGTCTCTTGGATGGTGAAATGCTGCGAGTCCTGAAGGTTTTTGGCCCCCGTTTGGCATGGCTTAGTTGACGCAGAGTTCACTTGGTGAATTCTAGAGTCAGGGGGATATACCCTCTGGTAAACATACAAAAAACTATGGAAAATCACAATTTTATGAATGGGAAAATCCACTATTTCTATAACCATTTTCTATGTCGCTACGTGAGTCATTACCAGAGGGTAACTAACTACACTTGATGGGATTGCAAACCAACTTATCACTTTGTAGGACTTTCGCAAGGCAAAAGATGAAATCCAATCGACTTGGTGCCCCAATGCTATGACTTTCATACAAAAACCATCAAAAACCATTGCACCATTATTGTACCATTGGGTATAATACCATGTTTGTTCCAAAATGAAATCCAAAAAAATTGGTGAACAAAACATAAGCCCCAATGGTAGAATAACGGTAAAATACTGGTATAATATTGGCATAATCCTGGTATGATAATGGTATGACAATGGCGTAACTCAATTCATAATCACCAAAACATTGGAAAAGAACCGTGTTTCCCCTAAAAATCAAAGCACAACCCCGAAAACCATGGTTTAGTAGGACATTTGGCACCATACAATGTCGGTGCTTAATAGTAGGGGATGGGATTATTTCATATGTTGCCTGCTATGTTTTATCCTTGCCTATAGCTTAATGGTCAGGCATTCCTGTTAACTTCTCCCTTAAACCACATCATACCCAAGGCAAAACATATAGTTTTCAGGATGTTTGATCTGAAAGTGCCACAAGTGTTGGGATTGGTAGCCATTACTGTAACCACTACGGACAATATATGTATCAAATAGGCATACTATGTATGTATATATATATATACATAAGTGGCCTCGCGGCCAATCCTTCAAGCCAAGTGAAATCAGGAAATCGATAGGAAAAGCCAGATATCGCAGTTGGCAGGACGATCTCCACCTCGTAGGGTGTTTTCAGGTGATCCATCCGGCATCATAAACCAACACGGTGGTGGCCTGGGTGGCCCGGGTCCAGAAGAAAACGAGATGCCGAAATTGATGAGTTTCGTCCCGAAACTGCAAGGGTTTCTGGAAGGATCTGATCCAGCTCAAACATGCGGCGGTCTGGTAACATGAACTAAAACATACTAAAACCAAGCCCAAATTAGAATGTTTAAAACATGTGTGTTTTGATCAGAACCGTGCCTGCAGTGTGGTCAGCAAAGCTGCCCGTATGTTTTCACCAGTTGTGCGATCCATCACCTGTAGGTTTGTAGGTACTTGACCCCTTACAAAGCAGTAGTCCCCAGATTGCGCCAGATTGGTTGTTCCGAAGTGTGGCCACTTCCACTCTCTTCCGGAGGGGTCTGCAGGGTCGCTCGCGGCCATCCCAAAGGTAGGCCAACACCCGAAGGGGGCCACGCTCACTGCTTCCCACGCTGTTGAGTATCCACGCAAGTTTTGACAATGGCACATCTAATACTATAGCAACCCCAAAAAAGAAAGAACAAACAATTCCAATCCTAAATTAAGTGGCAAATTGGAGCTTTTCTTTTGAATATTGCTGCTTACTATAAATGTATAAGTATATATATGATCATGTATATCTATATATTTTTTTTTATATGTCTATAATTGTCTATACATACATACAACTTCAAATGTCCAAATCCTGAAAATCACTTCAAAAAATAAGGCATGTTTTAAGCTACTAAATATGCCAAAAACACTGTAAATACCAGTCAAAATGCAAAAAAGGTAGGTACATAGGGGGGGCTAGCATATATATATATATATATATTCATAATTGCCAATGTATTGGTTAGTAGAATCCTGCAACTAATCACCAACCAACCGGGGTTTTGCAGCCACTGCTCATATACCCTGCTCGTCTAAACTAAATATAGATGTGGAAAACGCACCATTTGTATATCAGTTTCCTCTGGAAACCGTAGGTTTTCCGTATCTATGTTAGTTTACCCTACTTGGATGTGCATCCCAGCTAGTAAGTAGTTTATAATCTAAATGTATTCCATGTAATCCCATATATAAGTGGGGACATTCTATATATGGGTATAACCCATTAAGAGGCACCCCCAAGTAGGGGGGTATCTTGGAATGCCACATCCAGTGCTTCTGGTCCTTGTACACACTGAAGGCCACGTCCATCTGCAAGTCGTTCTTGTCCGCGTCCTGGTTCCAAGGCGACAAATGGCGTGACGAATGGACTAAGAAAGGCCAGAAATTGGTTTAAAATAACCATCCGGGGCATACAGAGATATAATTCAGTGTATATACATGTATACATATATATATATATATATGTATATATATATATGTATATATATATATATACAAAGTGGGGTCTCCTAGATAGCTAAGTTGGTTTATAAATCCAATAACTCTGGTTTATGGTACTTATAACTAGAGTTGCTGAGGTTTACAAGCCAACTTAGAACGGGGGGGGCCCACACTGTAGATGTCAAATTGGAGGTATGTTCACTAGCTTGCAAGGTGGTGCCTCCCCAGCTTTGAATTTGGTCGTTGCACCCCATTAACTATTACATATATCTACAATAAACATCAATAAACCATAGTTAAGCAAGCTATAAATCAACTTGGCCCATTTTTGGGCCCTACCTTGTGACGCCTTTCCGTTGCCGCCCACCAAATCCCTGCCATTTTTTTCACCCCGACAGGGTCCTGCTTTGGAAAGCCGGCGGCACTCCTGGATGTGACCACCTCAGATGGGGCCTGGTGATCCATGAGTTTCTCATCTTACCAACTCAACATGGGGGTATAAGTCATACATGATGTGGCATAGTAGTGTAATATAATAAATAGTAATATATGGTATATAATATATCATATATCATATATAATGTAATACATTATGCTAGAATACAATATAGTACAATAAAATATAATATAATAATATAATGTAAATTAATTAATGCAATTAATGTATAATACAATCTGATATAATTAATGCAATTAATGTATAATATAATGTAATATGATATGATATGATATAGTATGATTCTAATACAACAATATACTATTAGTATAATATAAACATTGTATAATATAGTATAATTAAAGTAATATATAATAAAATATAATAACTAAACATAACTAAATATAGTATAGTATAAACATACTACCAGTAGGATATTGTATATATATAATATAGTATGAAAAGATACGATAATAATATGATTTGATAGACCAAGACAGGACATGACAAGATACAACATAATATTACTGTACATAGTATAATCTAATTAATTACCAAAATTGAGCATAATAATGTATAACAATATCATATAACATAACAAAATATAATACAACATAGCATGACATAACATAACATGATATAACACAACATAATTCTATGACATTATGTTATATCACATGCACATATCATTATATGTCTAAGATTGTCTAAGTATATTTATATATACATGTGAGATATAATGGGATGATGGGCATCTAGTTTTGGGAACACACCTCATGATGATGAGAAAGCGAGCAGTGACTTTCATAAATGTCGTTAGTACCGTGTGTAAGTCTCTTCAGTGGGGTGAGCCCAGACGAATCATACTTGGTAATACTTTGTATATACCATCTGGTAAACTAACATAACTATGGAAAATCACCATCTTTAATGGGAAAATCCACCATAAATAAATGGCCATTTGCAATGGCTACGTTTAAGTACCAGAGGGTAACCAGGATCTGCTGCATGATCTTCCAAGTGCCTAAGAAAAAGGTGAAACATGCGAGATTGGCCAAGGAAAACAAATATGAAACAAGTCATTTCTATACCATTGCCAACTTTAGATACTCTACAAAAAACTAGATTTCTAGCTGATGATGCTGATGATATTCCCATTCATAGCAAAAGATTAAAGATGACTAAAGTACTAAAGTATCTAGAAAAAAGGTTGTGGATGATACATTCAAGATGGCCAACACATCGATAATCGATAAATTCCATCACAGCAAGAACTGGCACATTGAGACCCACAATCTGAGATAACGCAAAGTGCAACAAGTCCACTAGAAATGTTTAACATGTGGGTGTGTCTGAAAATAGGGTATCCCCATGTATCCCAAATTTCATTGGATTAACAGAAAATCAGAAAAGTATGCGTCTTAAAAGAAGGGATATCTGATATCATTACATACAGTAGCCGTAAAAAAAAGACTCATCCGAAACAAGTGTGATAAATCATGTTTAGATGTTGGCAAAATGTGCTCACTATGATAACAAGTTGGCATCATGTTGGCAATTTACAGATGATCTCAACAAAAAATGATGAGACAAACCCATAATGTGCCAAAGTCTTCTGTGGGATGGCCATGATCATCGAAAACGATATTTTCGCCTTGGATACCCTGGAAGGGAACAAATCTAGGGCTGGTTAGTACCTAGTATATATCCAATTTACAACGGAAGCTAAAAAAAATGGTTCTCAACATCCCTAAACATCCCAAAACTATCCCAGAACTATCGCTTTCTCCAGTTTCTTGCAGGTTTTTGGCTCCCGTTCTTTGGTTCAACTACCCGGTGGCTCCGAACCGCTCCGGAATCAACCGGATATTTATTTTGGTTCAAGTCCTGTTAAACAAATCCGTCTGCTCTACTAAACAATTCATTCTCTCGGTCTCTAAAGTTTGTTGCATGTCTAAATTTCGTTTAAATCGGTGCAATCCGGTTGAAAAAAGCCTTCAATTTCGCTGAAAAATCCTCCCCCACTCGTCCCAGTGGCTAAACTGGTCGTGTCTCTATGGTCGCGCTGTTCCACATAGGCGTCGTCCACATCCTGCTGAGGTTGACTCCAGGAAAAAAAAATGCAAAAAAAAACATATTAGCATCGTTTCTTATATAATCTTATATATATATATAGTTATTCCAGGCTTCAAGTTAGATGATGTTAGATGGTTTTTTGTGGCTTTAATCTAGATGGTTTCAGATTGTTTTAAATGGTTTTGGGCCTTGGGGTGAAGTATCTTCCTCTTGCCGCCGAGGACACAAAACGTTGGCTTGTTAGTTCTACTACATCGGAAAAAACGCTTGTGAAAGACAGACGTTTTGGCTACCCTCCGGTAATCAAACATGGCAATGGAAATCGCCCAAAGATCAGGTTCCAGCTAAAGCCAGTGTTACCGGAGGGTATTACCCTTGGTAATTTAACATAGCTATGGAAGATGGCCCATTTACAGATGAAATATCTTTCGAAAATGGTGATATTCCATTGCTATTTAGAACTACCAGAGGTTATGTCACATTTTTTCTAGAAATGGGATTCCATATGAGCAAGGCTAATAGCAACTCGGGTGGTGCCGCAAACTATTTCCCTACCCCTCACATAGTTGAAATAGTTGTCCACAAAAACTGGTACTTCCCCCTATGAATAAGCTCAAAGCCCATTGATCCTGGGTTGACATTAAGCATGACCATTCTTCAACACATCTACCAACCAGTTCATCATTGCTTACATACCCACTTTATATCATATCATATATTATATATATATATATATAAATCATATATGCATAATCCCCATGTCAGATCTTTAAATTTAGTCATGTTACCAGCCAGTTCATCATTGGTATATATACCAACTCTATGATATGATATCCCCGACGTTTGCTGGTAAAATCCCCAGAAAACATCAGCACTTCACCGGAAAATCCTCTATCTTCATGTGAGCATTGTTCCAAATACCTGTCATTCCATGAAATACTGGTTAGTTCAGAACGGGATTCCCCTGTTGGATTAGTATCATCCCCAATATCTTGGGCAGCGTAATCCCCGAAATAATCATCAACCAACAGGGGTTTTGAACACTGCTCACTTCCGGCCTTGCGGACGTGCATGGAATACAAGAGCTTTGGCTTCGTCACCAAGCAGCGCGTGACTAAGCCCTCAACGCCTCGAAGCTTGCTGGTGAACATAATTCCACTTCCATTACATGGTCTATGATGGTTTATGGTACGTATGACTATAGTATTTATATGGGCGCGTTTTTTAATACCCATCGAAGTGGGATTTTTTTCATGGGAGATCTTATAGCGATATTTCACCAACAATAGTAGGATCATGATGGATAAATGGGATTCAACATCCACCATAAATAGGATACCCTCTGGTAGTCAAAGATGGCAATTGGAAATCCACGAACTAAATGGAGATTTATAGCTGGGAAATTCATCTACAAGTATGGGATTTTCCAGCAAGCCATGTTTGATTACCAGAGGGTATGATGGGGATATGAATGGGGATACCCTCTGGTGAACAAAGGTGCTTGGAAAATCCCCCATAAGTCGTGGGATGAGTGACCGGTGAACGAAACCTCCACAAAAGTTCCCTGGTGATCATAGTTCCCTGATTCCGTTAATCATGTTTATCCCATCGACAACTGCATGAACCAATTCCACGGAATAACTCAACAGTTGTTTTGACTGCGGTGATCCTGCAAACAGGGAATACTGGGTCTCGGGGTCCTCAATAAAGCCAGGAAATCAGCGAAGACGTTGTAGGGCATTATAATGTGCATTGAATCACCAAAAGATATAGCTAATGTTTGTTAATGTGGTACATAAAAACATATAAAAACCTAGACCCTCAAATTCTGTCTTTACGCCTTTACGCCATAATTTCAGTGTTTTTTAATCTATCTTAATCGTATTCAACTATAAAAACCACCTTCACAGAGGTTGGAGCAACGGGTCACCCCTCACCGGGAACTCCAAAAATCATTTTGACAAATGATTTATATACTGACTTTACCTAGGTCTGAAAATTCATGAAAATTCTGGATACCCAAATGCACTTGAGAAAAAAATGAAAGATGGCTACTCTAGGACCCGGATGGTACCCTTAAACTTGCTGGTTCATGGATATTCCCACCAAATATGGCAAAAATAAAGCACCCATTTGGGAATGGTTGGAATCCCATCTATTCATGGTGAGTCGTTGAGGATGGTGTAAATCGCTGTGTTTTATCAACATGAAATCCATCCCCAGCTGACAATCTGTTGGGTCTTCCCCGAAATTTTCAGACCAAACCACCAAAACACCTCAACTAGCTGGTTAATAAAGATGGTACACCCAATGATATTTAATAATTTTGATGGTTTGGTTAATAATAGCACAGTAATCAAACACCTGGTTAATGGATATTCCCCCACAAAGATGGTATTTCTTTATAGTTTTGATGCATCCCCAGATGATGACCATCCTCCACCAAGCCGCCGAGCGGAAAAACAAACATCTTTGAGCGTCCCCACACATCAGCTGACCAGTGTACTCGGCCGTCATGCCACGAGGGGTGACCTCAACGGTTCAAAAGGTGGGAGGTGTCTTGTTTGGTGGTGTTTGTAGCCCAGTGAACACCAAAAAGATGAGAAAAACCCATGGTTTCCCTCGGAAAAGATACCAAAGATGGGGAAAACCGAATGGTTTAACACAAAAAATATGTGGAAAAAGACAAATGGTTTTCCTAGGAAAATTGTCTGCACATGATTCGAGCATCCCTAACATAAATGACCTATAGCAACCCAAAAAAAAGCCGAGTTTAGTGTTTCCAGGATGTTAGTTAGATCATATTTACTTCATATGTCCAGGTTTCCTTGGGGGTTACCATTTTAAAAGTTGAGCTAGTTGGGTAAATAAATCCACTACAAAAAAGAACAGTTGAGGGTGTTTCTAGGTTTATTTACCGGTTTTTGGAGTAAAGCCGCTGTAAACAATTAGAACCAAAACTGTTTCCAAGAGATTAGAATCTAGTGTTTACTCGTGTCTATACCGCAACATGATTGGGTCTAATATAAGTTGTATCATAAATACCCACTTGTGGATACTAGTCTTGAATACCTGATTCTAGTTTAAAAAAAAAACAAGATCTATCTCCTACAGTATATTGTTATCATGTTTTTTCAACTAGTGTCTTTACATTGTTACACTTTTTCAATTGTATCTACAACATATTTTCCAGCATGTACTCATGGTGCTTAAAATGGATGGCAAGACCTGCGCTGACAGCTGGTGAACATGGCAATTATACTGATGCATACCTTGTCACGATTATACCATTGGTCACTACCTGGAGGGCCATCCCACGAATCGTAACTGGCTAATAACCGTTGGTGATCGCAAGTCCCCGATCAGTAAGTTGTCCCACATATGAATGGGTGAACTAAGTATATATGATTACCCGAACTAGTTATGGTTGCATATTCCATCCTAGCCCAGTTTATATATATATATATATTAGAATCATATATGCCTAGGATTTCCTTAAGGAACCCCCAAAAATAATAAAAAGAGAAACTACAGATTCCCCATATGAAAGTGGATTTCCCAGTGAGAAAATCTTTAAAAAATCAACTCGGCAAATCCAGGTATCACAATCATATTCCCATTTTTAATGGGATAACCGGAAAACAAGCGGAGATAGTGATATCATATTTGTATATATTTGCCATCTACCATTGTATCAATCCCATTCTATCACAATCACGTGAATGTGTATGGTTGCGAAATCCTGCACAAGTTGGTAGATGGTTTATCCCGTTATACCATGTTATACCACTATATATCATTACATAGTTACGCTATTTACAGTGTTTCATATTTACCAAGAAAAACCCAACGGCTGCAGGCTTGCTTTCCGAAATGCCTGTCACTGTTGCAGCCAGTGATTCTTCAAAGCCACCAGGACAGGTGCTGCCTCCAACTTCTTTTGCTGCAAAGAAGTCCACCAAGCCATGCTTCCGAGACAACTTCCGAGAAAAGACGTTAGGTCTGGCCCGCCAGGACACATAAAAAGGAAGTGGCCGGCCACCCCTGACAAAACCGAGTTCAACCCGATCTGCTGTGAACCGAAAGATTCAAAAAAAAACGGATAAGCCCACATATTACCAACCTCCAAAGAGTACCCTCTGGTAAACTAACATAACTATGGAAAATCACAATTTTTACTGGGAAAATCCACTATTTCTATGGCCATTTTCAATAGCAAACTGTTAGTTCACCAGAGGGTAACATTCGAAAGGCATGCCCTTGCGCTGGGCACGTAACGTTGCCTTGGCCTCCGCACGTGGTTGCGCCCGAAGGCCCCTTGGAGATCCAGGCGCAAGGCTTGTTTCAGGTTCTTCAGTGCCTGGCGTTTTGTGCCAGGAAAAGATGTTGAATCTTGGGAAAAAACAGAGGGACAACAGGGGAAAACTGAAACTGAAACAGGGTAAAACTGACACCTTTTCACAATAGGAAAAAAGGGTGATTGACAATTTGATAGTTGAAACATGTGGAAATTTGAGCAAGAAACATTGGAATTGTTGACCTTTACATTCATGTAAAAATGCGCAAGCATATGTTTGGAAGAACATCAAGGGACTGCTGGCCATGAGTTTCATCACCGTTTGACTTGGGTGAAATTGCCAAATCGCGCAAGTTATACCATTTACTGTAACCATATCTACTCCACCATACTGCACCCAACCCATTGGAACACATATATATATATATATAACTGGGGATATTCCACATGCAACTGGCATAAAAACATGATGAAACGTAATGAATCTCTCACGAAGCGGGATGAACAGCCATAGCATTGACCGACCCAGCCGCCTTCGGCGCTGTGTCGGCCAGAAATCCCAAGAGACCCTCTTCATAAGCGGGCAAGTACTTCACAGGATCCTGCGGAACAACTCGAAACAGGGAACGCAGATGTTCATTCAGCACTGCAGGATTTTTTTTCTCAAGATAGAACATCACTGAAAGCCACTGATAGGAAACAAATGCACACAAATGGGATGTAAGCAAAACAGATTTCGAACCTGAAGCACTTTCTTCTCCAAGCCCGGCTGGGCAGACTGCAGCGACTTCAGCTCCAAGGGAATGCGCAGATCTGGGGAGAGATGGGGCACGAGATTTGAACCCTGAAATGGAGGGGTACAGGGTTTCTCAGGGTTGATTTGGCCAACCGAAATAGGGTGTTTCGGAAGTTGAGGGAGGACCAAAGTTCACATCAGAAAGGGGGTTCTTTGTAACCCATGAAATCCTTTTGAAATCCAAACAAAAATCCACTGGTTAGATGGGTCTAGACTTGGAGGATCATCCTAATTAGATACTAAGTGGTGAAGAAGACTAGTTTGGAAGTCCCGGATCCATGGGGTTATCCCGTTTATAAATGGGTTGTAACTGTGGTTACGAGCCAGTAAGTGGGATGATACTCCAAGTAGCCTACAAAGAAATGGGGGGTTAACAGCCTGCAAAAAAAAACATAGCCTCCTACATGGTAATAGTGATATAACCACCAATAGGACGATAATTTATTATGGATACTTGGGATCTAAAATCTACCATAACTACGATACAAAGAGGTTTTAATGGGAAAATCACAGGAAAGGGATAGGAAAATCAAAGGATAATATGGGAAAATCCTCTATGAATGGAGGTTCATAGCTACAATGTTGACCCCAAATGTGATATACTCTCCAGTGTCATCAAACGTGGCTAGCTGGGAATTCCCCGCACTGAATGGAGGTTTAAATAGGAACATCATCTACAAACGGTGGATGGTCAATTGCAACAATCGGTTCCCGGACGGTACCTATCATCATCAGAGTGCATAATCACAATCCCATCACAATGGAGATGAAATCAGCACGCATGCTGCTGCAACCAACAAAGCTTGCTAAGATGGGGATTGAGGCAATGATTGTGAAAATGAACATGTTCACTATCTCTGTCACTTATCAGTTTGATTTTCTGGTCATGCAAACCTTTGACGTGTGTATTGCAACAAAAGCTCATTGTCCGGTACCCAGCTACGTGGGTTGGGGTTCCTTCCAAAGACCATACAAATAGGGTAGAAGAAACACATCTGCGAACACCTCAAACTAAACATAATACATTTGCCTTGAACATTATCTTCAGTGTTTTTGGGGTGTTTGCGTTTGACCCATACCGAAATCCTGTGTGTATACACATATACCCGCCATGTCTGCATGTTTTGGTCAGTGAATATCCCAGTTCCTCCCATGATCCCACTGTTATTATTCATATGCGACCCGAAAACACCTATGTAGTAAAACTATGTAAAACTGATGTTTCCACTGCCAATCCCCAATTTTGATTTACCCTCTGGTAAACAGTTCCATAGCTCTTGAACACGGCCATAGAAATAGTTGATTTTCCCAGTTATAAAATTGTGATTTTCCATAGCAAACTGTTCGTTTACCAGAGGGTAGTATTATAGCATTGGGATGTATTGGGCATGCCATGGTAAAACCCGTCATACTGGGATGGTTCATCCTAGCTCCTTAGTTCGCTTGGATCGTTCCAAGACGCGCACCTCCATTTGCAAGGCGAAGTTCGATCTTTCGCTCCCACTCTTCCCTGAGCTGTGACAGCCGGACAACAACTGGCACCGTGGGTCCCGCAGTCGAATTGACTTCTTGGTTTAACCATTGGTTTCATGGTGTTTTAATGGTGTCTTAATGGGGTCTAATGGTGTCTAATGATGTTTGATGGTGTTCAATGGGGATTTAAAACTATTTCCCCTCTAGCAATCAGCTCCATGGCTAGCTGGCAAAGAACACCTCTATTTACTTTTTTTGAGCATATTGAAGGGCTATTACTGCTAGCGCTGCTGTTTTGCTTGCCTAAGGTCGCTTTCTGAAACGTTATACAACTAGCTCCAAATGCACCCTATGGGATACCAAAGTGTGGCTAAAGCACAATTCTTGCAGGTTCCCCTCTGGAATGCTGATGCATCATCTGCAATGCCAAATGTTCCAAGTTTCAGTGATGTGAGTGTGCTTGATGTCACTACCAAAAGAACTGGTCGTCAGCACATCGAACTGCTCATGATTCGCGGCGGCTGGATCGCTTCCTGGCATACAATCAACCGACCCAGCTGGTAGCCGTGGGTGCCTGCAGATCATCCAAGCCATCTTCGCCGAGTCAAGTCCCTTGTCGCCGGTCATGCAGTGAGCTATCGCCCACCACGCCATATCTGACCATTTGTCATTGATGTAAATCTGAAAGAGCGTTCGTTAGGAGAACTCCAGCTTGTATATTCCCGGATAGTTGCATACAAATGGTTGTGCGTTTTAATCCCTTTCGTTTGTGTTATGTAATAGGGGATGTTTTTATTTTTCATCTTAATATGTATGCGAAAGGGGAACGCGCCAGGGAATACGAGTTTCCCATTTCGAACAACAACAACAACAACAACAACAACAACAACAACAACAACAACCGCAACCACAACCACAACCACAACCACAACCACAACCACTACAACAAGAACAACAAGAACAACAAGAACAACAAGAACAACAAGAACAACAAGAACAATCAGAACAATCAGAACAACCAGAACAACCAGAACAACCAGAACAAGAACAACAACTACTAATAATAATAACAATAATAATAGTAATAATACAACTACATACTACAAGTACTACAACTACTACAACTACTTCAACTACTTCAACTACTACAACTACTACTGTACAACTACAACTACAGCAACAACCATAATCACCAGATCCAGAATGGATGTCAATCCTTGTTGCAGCTGGTTATTGGTAGCAGAACGAGTAGAACAAGCAGCAGGAGCTGCAGCGGCAGTGGCAGCAGCAGCCATAGGAATTTGCAGCAGGAGCAAGACCAGCAAACAAGAGCAGCTAGTAAGCCCAGATTTTGTTCGTGCTTTTGACGAGTTTCAAACATCGCGTTAGGCAGTTAAGGTGCAATTTTGGAACCTCTCCATCCTTCACTGCCTTTGGGATTTGCCGCTGAGCTGGGAGTGGTTCGGTGTTAGGAGCAGCAACAGTACTGTTAAGTTCATATTAACAAGCCACCCTGAACTAATCAACATCCACAAAGGAAAAACCTTTGGCGATACTACTTTGGGTTGGTCCCCCCATATCAATCAACATTGGTGGTCGCCCCCTATTGATCAACACCCTTCTTGAAAATCCTACTTTTTCATTGTGAGACAGTGATTTTAAAGAAAAATCAACTGAAAATAAAATGATTTCAATTGAAATCCTTACTTATCCTTTAGACTTTCAAGAAAAATCCATCGAAAGTAAATTGATTTCAATTGAAATCCTTTTTTTAATCTCATGATCCCCCTTTTGGGTGTTCCCCCGAGTATGTAGGGGTGAAGACCTTCTCATGGATCTAGACCTTCTGGGCGGGGGTTATTAACACGAACTTGACATTACTAGAGACAGTGCAGGAGCAAGACCAGCAAGCAAACCAGCAAAACACTGTGAATAACGTGGGTTTTGCTACCAGGGGCAAAACACCTCGTGGATACCGTGGTCTTGGGCTTCGCAGGTGCCAAAAACATCGGTATTTATAGTGATTTTTGTCCCGAAAGCCTTCAAACATTGGCAAACCACCGCCAATAATATGACAGTTTTTGGGGCCCTAGCAACGCCAGCAACGACAGCAACAACAGCAGCTGCAACAACAGCAGGAACCCTTGGGCCATCGCCGGTGTGCAAAGCCCTACAATTAGAAAAGACCGTCCATCTGCAGATTAAAAAACACCACAATTCCTTCTGCTTCGCAAGGATTCATGAATCAGTTTTGCACATCATGTGCACAGTTTTTACCATCCTAAGTGAAGTCTGCTGATGGTTTTAGTTGTATAGAATTACACCACCGGGAACTTTGTTGATGGCTTTGGGGGAGCGGGACACGCTTTGCCGAATCAGCCCTTCACCTGTTGTTGTACAAGTACTCCTTGAACCATGCCACCTGCACTGCAACGGGCGAGGGCCGTTCGAAATGTATGGATTTCACCCCCGATTCCACCAACAAACCTTGGGATTTAGAAAACAATAGATGTCAGGTGTGGATCCACAGGATGCGGCTGGCAAAGTGAGGACCCCCTTCCGATTTTCTAATAACATCTGGTGAAGTAAGGTGAAGCTTAGTGAAGTTTCATCCAACTCTAGATCAATCGCCGCCATAAATCCATATAAATCAGTAAATCAGTTCAGAAATCCAACTGTAGATCAATCTGCACCATAAATCCAAGAGGTATGGTAGATGGACAGCAACAGAAACCTATCAACTGGGGGTCTAGAGGCTGGATTCCACTGTGTCCTACCCTTCATCCTTCATCACCATGTGTTGCGGAAAAAAAACTCTGGCGACATCCACATATTAGAGGTTTCCTAATATGAGGGACCCCAGCTCATGCAAACTAGAACATGTTTAGTATTGAACCCCCTGCTTTTGGGGATCCCTTTGAAGAAACACCCATATAGAACTGCATTCATGGCGTAGTGGTTTTTGCCAGATCTTCCCTGCTGGATGAGTTTAACATAGTTTAACCTTTGCCGACCTTTGGTGGGTTTGGTAGGATGTGCTTGACTAAATCCATCTACCCTCAAGAACACGACAAACTCAAACTGTCTTCCTATGATTTCCATCCTCATCTCTGTGCAGACGACTCCATTGGTGCTGCTTGAAAACCTTATGTTTGAAGCTTGAAGCACAACAAAGAACACCACATGTGTGGCTGCTTAAACACAAAATTTGGATGATTGCCCTCCGGCAATCAAACATGGCCCTGCAAAACCCCCTAGAAATGGAAATCTAATAGAAAAATCAACTATATAGAAATGGTGGATTTCCATCTGCTTTGTTCTTTTTTGATGACATCACGTCTTTGCTGCTTCAGCACCATGAATTACGGAAAGTAGCATGAAGATTGTGGACGTTCATGGAGACTACTCCGATACTTAGATCCGACCATGGAAACTCAGGTCGTTGGAAGTGGTCGGAAGAACCTGGCCATTCAATGGTTCTTGTGCTGATTGGAAGCCCGCATTGACTGGCATGTCCACGCAAGATGACGGCTCCTTGTACCTTTGCAAACCGGTGGTTCAATGTGGTTCATAGATTTAGCTCTTCGAGCAGCTCCACTTTAGCTTGCAGCTGTACTTCTCGTCTCGTCAAGATCAGGCATTTTGGGGAGGGACTGACGACGCATTGACGTCTTGTTTAAGGGGCGCCGCGACGCCTGCCCCAAAAATGACTCTCTTTTAACTGGGGACCATTCCCACTAGCCATCTGAGTATCCCTGTATAACTGGGATGGTAAAATGACACACATGGTTGGTTGATCTTGTTTGCACTGGGCTTGTGACTATGGCATTACGCTTAATTACAAATATCATAAGTCTGTCCGGCTAATCCACCATTTTTTTGTTGACTAAGTTGATTGCCCATGTTCCATGGTTAAGACCCCAGTTATGGCATTGGGTTTACCACCGTAATCTGGTTTGCTTAGATATTGCTGGTGATATCCCATCATATTCCTATCATGTCCCGACTAACTGCTGGTTCAATCCCCATCTTGTGGATCTGTGGATCCATCATAAGCCAAACAGTATGCGGAGGATGGTTTATGGAACTGGCCAACCACTTTCAGCGAGTATTGGGTATGCATCATAACTATGCTTACCAACTCGTTTGCTAATCATTGTCATCAGTTATATCATTATACCCCCAAATGGAAAACCATGGAATTTTCTGGTGAACCCCAAAAAATGGCTGGCAAATTGCCGTCTATCCCCCACAAATATGATGATTTTCTCATTTAGGCCCATGCCAAATACCACCCCCCAAAACCAATATAGATCGTGAGAATCGCCACTTTTTAGAAGAATGTAGTCTTCCAACCCCCAACTTATGGCAGACTATGTCAGTTTGGGGAATAATATTCTCTTGAAAGCAAACCTGGCAATGGACAATTCCTCATTGATAAAAATGATGTAAAACCTCCCTTTACAAGATTTTCCAGCTTGCCATTTTTGATTACCCAAGGGTAACATCAATTTTATTCTATTATACCATATTACATTATATTACATCATATTACATTATATTATGTGATAATGAATTAGACTATTTCCCCCTCATTTCCCAGTTATGTTTGACGTTTGATCCCGATTATCCTATTCCTGGTGGTCATATCACTGTGAAACATCCCATAACAATCCCATGAAAACCCCACCAAATCCAAGGATATCCAACTATATTTTACTATGTATTTCCATTATGTCCCAGTATAGTAACCCAAACGAAGATGCCCGGTTTAGTGTTTCCAGATTCGTAGTTTGATGATGTTTACATCATACCTCCAGGTGTCCGAATTTTTAGCATTTATTTTGGGGAGGCTATATAATCCCTTTTGTAGAGCCGTTAAGATTACCTCTATCCCTTCTAACCATACTAGTTGGTTGATAGGTTTCCTTACCATGGATTATAGTAGTCTCAAGTAACCCAGGTAGCATAACTCCCTACAATCACTAGTCAACCAGGCTATTTGTAATAGCTCAGATGGGCTGGTGACCAGACTGGACTGCCGTTCGCGGCTGCACCTTCTGGTCGTGCGCTTCCTTTGCAGCAGTGCCAGGATTCTCGGCGGCCATCGAATACACTGAACCCTGCACGGGGCTGCGAAACTGAGGCACGGATCAGAACAATAAAAGGTGGGTACCCCGTTGACGATAGCTAAGTTGATGCGCATAAATTGGTGAATTCATGTGAATTCTATGGTTTGTGGGGGGCTATAACTATACTATTCAAGGGGGGGCCACACCTTGTAGTAAGTTAATGGATGTTCAGTCGACATGCGCAACAGTGCGCAATGCCGATGGTCCGTCCGACATCGCTTCTGAGGCTGAACAGGTGCGCCGAGGCCTTCAATGCATGTTGAAGAACCTGCGCTGCAGTGACACGCAAATTCGCCAGGTAGCGGATTTACAGCCCAATGTAAGATCAATACCCTAGCTGTAGCTATTTCCATGTGCAGAACTCAATAATTTCCTATCCAGTGCACACTCACCGATTGTAGCTGCAGAATTTAAGATGGTCAAACCTGTTAAAAAGATATAGTTGGCAAAGGCAGCGTACGCGATTTCAGTCACGGACTCTGGAAGTGTGAAACTCTTCAGCCCACAAAGGCACAGTGACCGATTTCAGTCACTCTTTCTGGAATGGCCAAACTCTTCAAATCTTGACAGCCAGGAAAGGCACATTCACCAATTGTAGCCACAGAATTGGGAATTTTCAAGCTGGTCAAAGAGCGACAGCCACTAAATGCACTAGGTTCGATGTTGATAACAGACTCTGGGAGGGTCAGACTCTTCAAATTCTGACAGCCACAAAAGGCAAATTCACCAATTGTAGCTACAGAAATTGGAATTTTCAAGCTGGTCAAAGAGCGACAGTCACAAACTCGGTTCGATATTGGTAACAGACTCTGGGATTGAGAGAGTCGTATTGAAGAGCAACAGCCACCAAAGGCACAAGCACCAATTGTAGCAACAGAATTGGGAATTGTCAGCTGGTCAAAGAGCGACAGTGACGAAATGCACTAACTTCGGTGTTGAAAACAGACTCTGGGAGGGTCAGACTCTTCAAATTATCACAGCGATAAAAGGCAAAGGCACCTATTCTCACCATTTAAATGCACTGTGTTCGATGTTGGTAGCAGGCTCTGGAATGGTCAGACTTGTCAAAGAGTAACAGCCTTCAAAGGCCGATTCACCAATTGTAACCGCAGAATTGGGAATTTTCAAATTAGTCAAAGAGAGACAGCCCTTGAATGCATACGCAACGATTTCAATCACTGAGTTTGGAATTTCAAGTCTCAACAAGTTAGTGCATCCACTGAAGGCTTTGTTCACAACAGTTGTTTCACCCTGAGGAACGCAAACATCTCGTAGCTCTTCGACTGCACCGCCAAATTGTATTTCATTCGCACTCTCAATAAGATAATTATTGGTGAACATCGCTGTCAGTTCTTCCCCTGGCTGATAAAAGGATTCGATGCATTCATCCAGATCAGTGAGCATCTTGTTGTTGCAAGACAACTTCGTTTCACTTTCTGCGTGACCTCGTCATCCGGCAGATAGAGTTTCAGCTTCTTTTGGAGGTCTCTGAGCTTCATATTTCGCTGCAAATCCAGGGTGCAACGCTTGCCACTCGCAAGCAGCACTGTGATGCTCACAGTCTCAGCTTTCTCAGAGTCAAAATCATTCGGGACGGTCTTAGCCGAATCAGTGCCATTGTTCTGCTTCTTTCGCGCTCTTGTTGCAGCAGGCACTTCGCCGTAACTGCGATGCTGTTGCAAATTTGCATTATCTGCATGCTGATGCGAAGACGAGTCGCCATGCGCAACATGGCGCAATGCCGGTGGTGCGTCCGACATCGCTTCCGAGGCTGAACAGTGGCTGCAATAATGTCGACCTCACAAGTTCGAAAGTTATATCCCCCTTGCCCCTTACCTGCCCAAGATGGGGCCCCCAAGGTTAGAACTACTTGACCCTTACCCCTCCAACTTCAGATATGTCCATGAAATAAGGGCCCCTTGCTCTGTCAACTGGGGGGTGATTGGTCCCAAGTGATCGAATCCGAGGAAGAAAGGCGCTTCTGACAATTCGAGGTAAAGACAGTGATGAGTCCTTGTCAATCTTAAATATTGTCTGTTTTTACCAGTAATATCCCATTTTACTAGGCTTACCCTGCGGTAAATTCACATGGCTATGGAAAACCACCATATCTTCTAGGGAAATCATCTGTAGATGGGCCATGGCTTCCATATCAGGCTCTTAAATTACCGGAGGGCATCTACCAGTTGACTGGGGTCCTGTTTGGTTAGATTATAAACCCAGTCGTCACAGGCAGTAGAAGCCCATCCAAACTTGTGTAAACCCCATCATTTCGAAAGTTATATTACCCTTACCTCAAGATGGGGCCTCCAGTTAAAAATTGATCTATTGTTACCCATCCAACTTTGGATAGATTGATAAAATGAGGCTGATGTTAAATTGGTCAGCTATATCATAGATATTGTAAGCTTCTGTGTGTTGTATACATATGTCAATAGATGTCTACCAGATTTCAAGATGTATCTTCTATTAGTATATATCAATTCTGTATATAGTAGCATCTATATATATGTGTATATATATATACTGTATATACACCCTTGTACATGTAATACAGCAATCCCTAAAAATTAAATCCTAGTAAAATAGTGAAAAAATACGTTTCTATATTTTTTCCGGGTTGCTATATACATATAGCAAGAGTCCCTATTTGGATTTCCTTCATCGACTCAGCAAATCCAGATCCCATGATAATCCCCTGTGAAATCCTGTATGATTCCATGATATCCAACTATAGTCCCATTGTATTCCCACTATTATCAAAGGGGTGACCCCAGATTTTGTTTGATTCCCACTGTTGCTGATTTAGTCCCCATCGTGCCTGGATTGTGGACTTTCCTTTGACTTCATTGACCATTTACTACAGTTGGATATCTAAATCATGGTACTAAGACTAAGTAGGAAAAAGTACCATTAATGTAGGAAAAAGTACCATCAATGTTGTTCTAAGTAAGTACCATAAACCATTAATGTGGGTAAAACAATAATAAACCACCCATTTTGGAATGGTTTATACAACCTATTTATGGTGATTTGGGGGATGGTTTATTGTTTTACCCACATTAACTACAGTTGTTCCACCCACACCCCATGGCCACCCGTTGCACCCTGATGTGCCGTGAACGGTGCACCGTTGGAAACCCCCAATGGGTGGAATCGCCCCGAAACGCTGCGGGGGGTTGACGCCGGGCGTGGGGAGAAGTGATACAACTGGAGGCCTGCGTTGACATCATCTAAAAATGGAAGTTTTGATGGGAGAATTCGCTACAAATTAATGGAACATCCCCTCTAAAATGGAGGTGTTTAGTGGAAAATCAACCATTTTAGAAGGAAAACATCCATTGATATTGGGATTTGTCCAGCGTCACGTTTGATTACCAGAGAGTATCCCCTTGAACTATGGGTATTTAATGGGATTGCATGTGATTTTATAGGATATACAACCCGCAATGGAATATGTAGTGGTGGTCTAATGGATGGGAAAGACAATGCTAATAACCCCCATAAGTTGGGATTCGGGGTCCTTACAGCTATGATTCTATATCCACTAAGAACTGGAACTGTACCCCGAAGTAGGCTCAATGTTTCTGTAGAAGATCTGTAGTTTCCGTTCTCTCTCTTGCTTTTTGATACAATAATCTCTTTCGCCATTATACTCACTCTATCATTGCCAATCTTAGATACTCTACGACAAATTATATAGATTTTTAGTTGGTGAACGTAGACATTCCCATTCATAGCAAAAGATTAAAGTACTAAACTATCTAGCCAAGGTTGGGGATGCTATTACTTTTTCGAGATTCACTCTATTCGATGTCTTTTGTTTTTTTTTTCGCTTGCAAGGATTTCCATCTTTTTGAGTTTCGATTCCAGAGATTCCATGGGGTGACTGGCTGGTGTCTCCATCACCAAAACCGAACCTCTCCTACAGGTGAAATCTTTATGAAATCTGAATTTCCTGGTGATATCCTAATGATTCTATTGGCTACCCTCTGGTTAACATAGCTATTGAAGATGGCCATCGAAATAGTTGATTTTCCCACTAGAAATTGTGATTTTCCATAGTTATGTTAGTTTACCAGAGGGTACATCATGCTACATCCTAAGTTTGTTGATGATGTGATTTGATGTGATATCCTGAAATTTGTTGATTCATGAAACCTCCATCGGTACGGGTCGTACGAGCACGAGACGATCACGAATACTTCTCGACTAGGCTAACTGGGGGTGATCTATGGTGTGTATATATGTACATATATAATTGTATATACACTATGTGTGTCCCTATGGATCCAAGTACCTTTTCAGGAAGTATTTGTCATGATTTAAGGGGTTGAAGATTGGTTGAAGTGTCTTCTCAGGAAGTGTTTGGATCCATGGGGTTCTTATTTCACACATAGGTACGTTCACGAAAGGGTTTGGGTCAAAATCCTGGTGCCCTGGAGTTCAATCAAAATAGCTGGTACTTCAACGGATGTCCATCCCCTTTTAAGAAATGTCCCCACAGGTATTCACCCATTCCCATATGAGCTCATTAGCTCCGAACGGGTTCATAATCTCAATAACCAGGTAGGTTGACAATCCCCTGAAACTCATCAACTGACAAACAACCATCAATGCATCAATTGTATATCCACATTGATTGTGGTTTAAACTATAAATGATGGTTTTTTCACTCCGGAATGAAATGACTATAATCAATTTATTTAGATTTGCATAGATTTACTGGTTAACTGGTTGACTGACCGGTGAACTGTGAAACAAATAAGCAAATCACATGGATGAATTAATCATAAAGTCACTTACAAGGGTTTGTCTGAAAATAAAGTACCCCAAAATCCAGTGGTTTAGAACGTCATTTTCCTACAAAAAAACTGGTGTTTTTGGACCTTTTCCCCATTCCAGACAGACTCATAAGATGAGGCTATGGGTCAAAACCCTGGTACCTAGTGAACCCCAAAATAGCTGGCAAATGGATATTCATCCCACTAAAATTGATAAAAAAGAGGTTTTGACCCAGAACCAGAAACTCCATGGTCAACTGGTCACTGTTCATATGATCACGTCGGCCCATCACTGGAGACCCTGCCGCAGTGTACACGATGCCAGCACCAAAGGGTAGACCTTGTTGGAAACACGCAAAGAATTGAGTCGGTCAACTTACTTGAGCCACTCTAAATAACTCTGTGGGGATTTCAGTGATTCAACCATCATTTATCCTCTGGTAAACTAACATAGCTATTGAAAATGCTGAGTTTCCATAGTTATGTTAGTTTACCAAAGGGTACAGTATATTTCTTTATTGACTAGTGGACTCCTGGTAGGGACATTTTACTGAGACTGCGTTGTCTCGAGGTCGACTTTGGGTGGAGCCCAAAATCCCGCGGCAGCAAACATCATTGACCTTTCATTCTGGTTGCTGAATGTTGCTGATATACTGCTATTAATGCTGTAAAATTATCTGCACTGCAGCCGAACATTTGTTCGTTCAAGATTCAAGATTATCAATCATGGTTTGCTGGAAAATTCCCCATTTAGTTCGATGATCTTCCGGCTAATTATACACCTAGTAGATGTTCATGTTCCTATGAATTTCCATGAATTTCCTATGTTTTTCTCATCAAAACTTCCATTTAGTTCGGGATTTCCCAGGAGGCAACGTTTGATGACACCGGTAGATTACTGCCCAAAGGTCACCAGTCACTCACACTAGGGTGGTGCCCTGGCCCGCGAAAGGGATTTGCGTTTAGTTCGTGAACTGTTGTAACTCCAATTCCACCAACTTGAGTTCATGGGGTGCTTTATAGATATAATTTAATGATATTCAATGGTTTTTATTGGGTGAAGCTAAACCAACAAACATGACATGGAGGGGTACCACCCTGTATGCTTCTGGGTTCTGACTATCCCCATCTACCCATGTTCTTTATTTTTGCTCTGGCTTCTTAAACCCTCATTGATTGTGGTGAAAACCACATTGGGACCCCTCATGCTACCCTGTGGATCCAGTCTTAACTTCTTAGGAAGTAGTTGGATCCATGAGGGTAAGGTTTGTTCAAAGGACTTAGGCTTTTCCCAACTGACTGTGAATACATATAAGCATTTACTGCACCTATTAATTAATTATACCACAACCACAAGCAAGAATGACTGGTTGTGGTTGCACCCCATTCCAAAAATATCCAACAGTATCAGTCAACTTTCGGGCCAAAACCTTCCCAAAATGTACAGGTTTGTCTGAACAAAGTGGGAACAAAAACACATTTCATCATTATTCATCATGTTCCCCATGAAATGTGCAATAAATCAAGGCCATTTTGCAGACAAACTCATATTTCGCAGCTCCTTGACCAAATGTTCACCAGAGAATCCGAATGAATCCGGATGAATCCGGATGAATCCGCCGGGGAGGCCGACATTCATTGCGAAGGTAGGCTTCAATGGTTTCGCTCCAGCCAAGGGTCCTGAGCGTCGCACTATGGTTTCCCACAATCCAGTCGTTCAACTACAAACCAGCTTAGCGTTTCCGAACTGGGGCAGCGAAATCCATTGTTCAGTGGTTAAATCAACAATGTTTGAATATCTTTGAATCATGTTAAACCACCAGTTGGTTACCATCCA
Source organism: Symbiodinium sp. clade C Y103 (assembly GCA_003297045.1). Classification (NCBI taxonomy): domain Eukaryota; class Dinophyceae; order Suessiales; family Symbiodiniaceae; genus Cladocopium; species Cladocopium sp. clade C. The sequence goes on along the minus strand of BGPT01002063.1, from coordinate 30,697 downwards.
CTGTCTGATCCATTGTTATGCCATTGTTTAGCTATGTTTTAAATCCTTAATCCTTATATTTCAATACAACATGGTTAAACTGCCATGTTCAGCATGGTTTCACGGGACGAAGAGGTGCGAAGAGATTGCCTGGGATGCTTCACCACTTTGATGCGGACCCGGGAAGCCTAAGTGGTTCATAAGCCAATCAAAATCACCCATGATATTATATATATATAATCACGTCCCATCCAAGGGGGGAGACGTCCATTGTATATGAAACATACATGGTTCAAGGTTTTTTGGGAGGAACCTAGAAATTGTAACTGTTGCATGTTGTACTTTATACATGGGAATTACCCTCTGGTAAGCTAACATGGCTATGGAAAATCACCATTTTAAAGCAGGATTTATCCTCAATCTATTTCTGGGCCATGTTCAATCATGTTCATCCATTTTCCGAAGCCATCTTTGATTACCAGAAGGGATCTCCACTTGAGTTCAAAACCCTCGCTCCTCAGTCATCCCTCAATACTGCCTAGTGAATAGGTATTCCCATTCATCATGACAATCCCCAATATCTTGGATAGTAGAAGTATAATCCTACAAAATCAGAGATTTTGCAGCGCTTCATTTTTTCCCAAGCTGCGCGAAACGCCCACCCGACCTTTGCCGGTGGCAAAAAAGGCGCGCCCAAGCAGCAGCAGCGCTGAAGTCACCTGGAAGAGGTGGGGGGTTCTACAAATGGAGATACCCCAATAGCTGGATGGTGTATAAGGGACAATCCGACAATAAAATAAAATGGATGATGCAAGGAGGCACTCGTATTTTTGGACACCTCCAGTGTTTGTCTGAAGCAAGTTGTGGACATAGCAAAATGATCATCAACCAGTGGATTTAGCTACATTTTCAAACAAACCCAACTTTAGTAACCCCGAAACAAAATCGAAAAGTCATTGATTCGATCTTGAGTGGGAGTTGACTTTTCTGCATCTTAAGTTGAGGGGGTGCTATACCTGCAGTGTTTTATCTGCAATTTGCAACGATTCCTGGGAGTTAGAGTGGGTTTGTTCAGCCCAATGATTTCAGTGGGGTAAGTGGTAGAGGCAATGTCTAGTTGTAACTGAGGTCAACGATTCCGCTTACGATTTGTGAGGTTAACCAACAAGTAGAAATGTCGCGCTCTTCCAACCCAATCATCCCATTTCCTTGTCGTCACATCCACCATATGTACTAAACGTCAATTTCATGGCCTAAACATACCCTCGAAAAAGAATACTGATATCTGCCCTCCGGCAAAACTGCGATCGAAATGTGCAATCGGTTGATTCTCCCACCCGTGGAGCTAATTTGCCCAAAAACACCTGTAGGATTTCGCAGCCACGTTTACGAAAGGGTAATAGTGCACACGCAAACAAAAAACAGTTTAGTTGGGGATCATCTTTCCAATCAGGAAAGTAGAATAACAACTGACTAATTGAACTTACGAAAGCTCTAAAACTAGGATTTGAATCTTTGGTTTCTGTTCATGTTAAGATGTTTCCCTTTGGCTAATAATCCACATACAAACTATATACTGTACATAAATAGTTGGTGATATTCCATATACAACATTATACAACTACGCTACAAGATGGCTCTGCCCCGCTTACAGTACTGGGATGCAGCCCCAAGATGCCCCAAGTATGTTTAAGTTTGCTTTAAAATGGGAAGTCCGCCATTTCTTTGGACAACCCAATTACAAGCCAATTTCTGTGGTAAAGCCAATAGCAAGCCACCCCCCAGATATCCAATAACCTTGCAAAAGAATTGTTGGCTATTTATATGTACCCGTATTTACGCCAAATGATTGAAGATGATTGAGGTATCAAAGTATCCATCCAAGGTTTTCCATGTGAGCCATCTCATTATACTGGTTTCTTTAATAGGTATCCCTATTGTAGGCAGTAATAATCCCCCATAAACCAGGTAGTATAAGCCCCAACAACTTACCCTCCTGTAAACCAACATAGATGTGGAAAATCCATGGTCCAGGAAAATGGTCTAAAAATGGTTGATTTTCCACATCAAACTGTTAGTTTACCCTACAGTCAAAGCCCTTTAACAATTATAAGTGCTTATAGATGGGGTTATGATTCCATAAATGGGGTTATAATATAACTGGTAAAGGGCCAGAACTGTAGGGTAACCAATCAACTTCTGTAGTGGGCGTTTGGCAACACCACAACTTCTGCACCCATCAGGCCTTAGAGCGCCAGCGCTAAAAGACGTGCCGCACCGTGCCTCTCCTCCGCCTGAGCGTCCCATCAAAGAGCGATGATATCCCCGTGCCATGCGTCAGGGTCAACAGGAACGGGGAGTGAAAATTTGGATTTTCCTGCAGATAAGTTGGGATTGAACGTTATTCAACTGATTCAACCATGAAAAAAATAGGGGATGCAGCCTCTAAAATGGTATAAATAGGGAGGTTTCCTGAGTCATGGGGGTACCCCAAAGAAATCATCATCCATTTCATTTTTCGGATGTTCCATTATTGGGGACCTCCATGACTATGGAAAGCCCCTGGCATCAACAAAAGCATTGGGACCAACAGCGCCTCAGCCTTCATCTTTGCCAGCTCCGCCCACAAAGGTCGCAGCATGTTGTTCGCTGGAAGCAGCGAAAAACGAGGCGCGGCTGGCGCCGCTTGCGGAGATGAGGCCTGGCGGTCGGGCAATGAAGGATAGACTGGATATATATATATATATATATACATACGCAATATAATATAGAATAGAATTTGGGGGCCCATAGTTGGCTAGTGTTGCTTCATAAGTGGATTAACAAGGGTATGTACACATTTCTATATGTATGTATATATAATTATATGTATGATTATATATATGTAGAAGTAACATACAATTTACTAAATCATAAAGACTGAAGAATTGATTCTTGGATATGTATATACATATACGATGACCATCCCCATGATGTGGGGCCCCAATTCGTTGGCTAAGTTTGTTGAACTAAGTGGATTAACGAAAGTGTTTGGTAGTTGTAACCAGGCTTTATATATCTTGTGTGTAGAAGTGACCTAATAAGTCATGAAGACTGAAAACTGTGTATATGTACATGTGGCGTACGTACGTACGTACGTACGTACGTACGTATGTATGTATGTAGGTAGTTAGGTAGGTAGGTATGTACATACGTATGTATGTAAGTATGTAAGTATGTACATATTCATGTCTATAGTCAGGTTTTCGATGGGACACCAGTTTCCAGTATATCCAGTTGGGCAACATAATATATATATATATATATGTGTATACTGTATACAGGCATGTCCAAAATTATCCGATTGACTGCTGGTGTTTTCTTTTTTACATATCTCCATTAATTGAGTTCTTTCATGAAACTATAAATAACTATTATAGATGACGCGCATTAAACTGGTCATGTAACTTCATATAGTCATTCAAAACCAAAACTGTACAAGCTGAGGCCCCCTAAATAGCTAATTTGACTTATAGCTCGTTCAACGTTCATGAAGTTCATGGGCTTATAAGCCAACCAACTTGTAGCTGGGGGGTTTTCGTCCCTGGCCACCAAGAGAAAATTCCAATCACCAAAATTCCAATCACCAAGCAGTTAAACATCTTAAAATTCGTGGCTTAAAGATGTTTAAAGGATAAATTTCCCCACATCCTGCTGGTTTCCCCCAATTTTTTGAAGATCTTTCACTCCATCGGTCCCGTGAGTCCCCACGAAATCACCACAGATTTCTTGTGATTTGTTGTAGCCTCTGGTAATTCAACGTAGCGACATAGAAAATGGCCTAGTCGAAATAGTGGATTTTGCCATTAAAGATTGTGATTTCCCATAGTTATGTTAGTTTACCAGAGGGTATACCCTCTGGTAATCAATCATGGCTTGCTGGAAAATCAACCTGTCATGGAAATTTCCCATTGAAATCGACTGAGTTCTGGAATCAGCAGCTGGCCATCTTTGATGAGGGACATTCCCAACAATTTCCACACATTGGGTAAATTATAATAATTCACTAATTTGAATTAAGCCCATTTGGGGATGATTCCCTATACTAACCATATATTCCAGTGAGGTCACAGTGAGGTCGTTATAATTTGACACATGTTTTTCCAGAGTTTCCACCTTGACTTGGCCGACTTCGGAGCAACGGAGAAAGGTGTAAAACCGCGAGGCTTCCTGCACCGCACCGAGGATATAGATATATCATATAGATTTATGAAATACGTATATCATTTAAAAGGAATATAGATATAGCATATAGACACATTTTGATGGTGTGTAATTATGTGTATATATATATATATATATACACACACATGTATTCTAACGGTGGATATATCATAGTCGCCTTGTTGGTGTTCTGGCTCCAACCAACTAGTTCGATGTATCATGATCTATCCACCATAAAACCAACCGCTAGCCTAACCGTCTGACTTTTTTCTAACTTTTCTTGGCTATAAACTCATAGACTGCTGTAGATATCGATTCTTCCTCCATAATCACTCGGAGATGCCTTACCACTCTCCGATGATCCTCCAAGCCGGAAAACATCCCTACCCGCAGTATTGACTTTATCTCCAGAACGTCCCCGGTTTCGACGGTTTACAAGTGGATGATACACACGAATTCACTGGGATGAACGATTTAGGATTGCTCAAGAGCCATTTTTGGATTGAGGAATCCCTCATTTTGGATTGTGGAATCCCTCATTTTGGATGGCACCATGTGAACTTTGGCAAAGAGAATAATATCGAAGTGACCATAGTTCCACTAAAACAGTACCAATGGAAAATTCCCCCATTTTTTTCGCTGCTCCCAACACCCCCATTTTTTCACGGGCCAACTGGGTATTTTTCAACATGGCAAAACGACTAACCTGTCACCCCAAAAGTGGCTACGATTCACCTACAATAGGTTGGAGTAACCCTCATGCTTGGTTCCATGTTCTCGTCAACATGGTTTAAAACCTTCTTGCGCCCATCAAAAACTGTCGTAACTTGTGATATAAAAATCCCATTGCCGAAACCCTGAAGTTGTCATATCTTTTTTGTTGGTTAAACCAAGCTTGGTCTTCATGTTCAAGCCTCCCCTTCACCCACGAAACACCCATGCCACTTCGCCCCAATGTCCTCCTGCAACCAACCTCTCTGAAGCAATAAACCCAAGCCCTCCTAGCATGGCCATGGCCAGGAGTGAAAAATTGCCGGGCCCCAGTTGAATCGTTCTTGCGGATAGTAGCCAGTTTTATATGGGACTACATATGGGATTATAAATGGGATCTGTGGGGTATCTGTGGGGTATCTGGATTATTCCCACTTGGATGGATTAGATTCAGGGTATCCCATCCCCCAATCTTCCTCAACACTGAACACCCACATCTCCCACATCCACATTGGTTTCTGCCGGGTGTTTAAGATGATCAGGGGATGGGATTAGTAACCATACTCTACAGATGCCGCGTTACTGGATCCTGAAACATGACTGGGTCCATGTACCCCCTACATGGCAATTTTCAAGAATGACAAGTTCACCAGCGGATTTATGCGCACCCAACTTTTCCGACAAACACATATTTGATGGGCTATAACTTCTAACCCCAGTTCTACACAGCTAGTAACCCCATACATTTCAGATTTTTTAAGCAACATGTTCCTCCAAAATGACCCAATCATGAAAAATATACCATACATGGAGCACATGATCGCAGCCATGGATATGAGGGCTCCATCTTCCAACTAATTGAGATGATAACCCCGACTGCACCTCCAAGAAGTACATATATTGTATTTATATTTATATATGGTCCATATAATGTTATATACAATATCATCAGGGTGGTACCCTCCAGTTATAAGTTGGTGATACTTGGTGTATAATCCCCATGAACTATATAGATATAACCCCCATAAACCTGGAGTTATGAACGAATTTTGGTAACGAACTGGAGCACAACCCTGACTAGACCTCCATGATCTCCCCAATATATGTATATTTGTCGCTGAATCCCCCATAAAACACTACCATAGTTTTTTATGATTATTCATTCATGAACGAATTGAAGAATTGGATGTAAATATATGTAAATACATATCATCAAACATCAAATATCATCAAGGATTATCAAATATCTCTATGAAAATCATATAAAATCATCATCTCCTCCGCTTCTCCTTGGCCGCTTCCAGGCTGAAGCGCTCGGCGCGCCGACGCTTGGCGTAGGCACAGGTCCTCTTGGACGTGACAAAGGCGACAAAGAAAGACACGAGATGAGGAAAACCACCTGGTTGTTTAACGGAAAGCCATGGAAAACCACCATCTTTAGTAGGTAAATCACCTACTAATCATCTATAACTGGGCCATTTTATTGAGTTTCTGATACTTCTAAGAAACTAGTATTCAGCTAGGGTGTTTAAACCCAACTTATAATGGGGGGTCCCACCTGTTGCTGGATGGGGTTTACATGGGCTTACACTAGATCTACAAATCTATCTAGATCTAGTTTTGTTGGTCATCCATTAATGGGGAACCCCAAAATCATTCATGTTGTTCAGAAACACCTTCTTTTCCAGAAGCACCTAGAGAATCCCTATGGAGCTACTCAGGAAGGTTTAGGATCCTTAGGCAACGGTGACAGACCCAGCAAGAAATGCATACCCACGGTGTCATCAAACGTGGCAATCTGGGAAATCCCCTTCAAAACAATCATAAATGGATTATTGTCCACTAAACATTGATAAAATGGATACATTGCCAACAAATGTCCCATCCCGAGTGCTGAGTGGGTGACAGGGTGACATGCAGAATCCCCAAAATATCGTCATTGCGGAACTACCGTGGGTCAAAAGTCACCTGAGTCACCTTTGTCGGATCTGCCATCAAGGCACTGGGTAAGGTAAGCTAACCCATCCGATTGCTGATTGCGCTCTTGATCTTGTCCCTCAGCATAGCATTTTCCAAAGCCAGTTCTGCATACATTTGCTGGGTTTTTTTTTGCGGTTCATCCTGCGATTTTTTCTTTCCCACTTCGGCCTGGAGTTGAGACGCTTTGGCTTCAAAATGCTCACATCGTTTTTGCCATTGTGTAGAGAATTTCTCAGCAATATCAATTCTCATCTCAGCGTCAGCAACTGCTTCTTGCCTCCTGTTTGCCAGTCTAACTTGTTGACTTCGGCTGCGGTACCTCTCGTTGGCACTGCCCTGGCCGTCGTTGTCATCATGCCAACTCTGCCACGACGAGGACCACGAATTCCAACTCGGTGGTTGGGCAGGCTCAGGGGTCTGCACAGAGTTCACTGAGTTTCCCTGGAAAATTGACTGGGCTTTCAGTATGTCCTGTCTGCAACACCATTCCTGTTGGGTGCGACCCCGTGAGATTTGAAACTTCTTAGAGATGATGTCCCACCGAACAACAAACAAATTCAAGCCAGCCATGTTTCATTCCCAGAAAGTTACGTGGCATTCAAATGGGTAGCTGTTGACATGGCAGATCGGCGATTCCTGCATTCGCCAGATTCACAAAGCTTGAAGGAATCCCCAATGTTAAGCGTCACATAAATCAACCAGGGGGTCATTTCATCTTGGGTAATGGGGTATGAAAATCCGGGGTGCACCCATTTGGTCATGTGAATGGTGAGCCAATCACTACCCTTTTAGCAGGGGGAGACTCCCTGAAAAGTAGCCTTAAAGGCGTGGTGATCATACAATTGTATAATATTGTATCTTAAGGGAGTTTCTTGGATGTTCCATTTCCATGTTTGATGACCAGAGGATAGCCAGGAAACCATAATGCTCTTTCTGACCCTTCAGGTACAAAAAAGATCCATGCCAAGTTCTAGTTCGTAGTGAAGATCGAAGTCATCTGGGACCATGTTATTAAATTGACAAACTCCATTTTCCCGTATATACAGATGCAGGAGCACTATGGATGATATCAAACTTGAAAATCACCTCAAAGTAGATTCAACGCCCTACCTGTACTTTACCATGTTTTCCTCCATTTTTCTAGCTATGTATCCCAGTCATGGTTTCTAGTTTCATATCCTCACTACCAGTACCTTTTGGTTATTTTGTTTGCAGCGTATAAATCCACCATTTTGTTGCACCAAACCACCCAACAAGGGAAGATTTTGAGTTTCAGTCCTGTCCAAGACTAGGGAGACCGTGGGCAACAAACCCTCCTGCCGCGGCGAGAAACTGGTGCTTAGTAAGTAGGGAATGGGGGAATGGGATGAGGGTTCCTGGTCTTTTGGGATTCTTTTGGATTCTTTTGGATCATTCCCCCCAAATAACCTACGTTTAGCAAAAACTGGGAAGATGGACCGGGATGGACATCATGTATGCACCACATTTGATTTGACGATCCACAAATGTTTGGATGGGCACACCGGCACACCATGTCAGTATGTGTCAATTGTCCAGAGATGTTTACGCCCGGAGCTGGGATGTTAACACAGTTTCGATGCAAAAATCCGCATCGCTAAATCACCAAGGTTGACCCCGCTGGCCCAGCTGTGTCCCACCTCTACCAACGCCGTCACCGCTTGCATGGCCATTTCTGCGGCACGACAACGCAGCGCGCAGAGCACCTCGGCTGCATCCCGGGTATCGTCCGTGGCTATTGACCATAGTTCTATCCCATTTGTATATAACCCATATACTCCACGTATGGAATATTTACCTACATTTGGGCCATCATTAGTTAGGGTGAATGTTGGTAAATATTCCATACATGGAGCATATGGGTAACATGTACGCGGGATAACCCACGGAACGGGAACTTAGAGAACTTACTAGCCAGGGTTATTAACCAGTCACAAAGAATGGATGATGGATGTCATTGCATCGTATGTGGCTATCAACCCATATATCTCTCCTATATACATGGGGCTTCCCCAACTATATTAGTGGACTAGAATAGATTTATGATCCAATTGCTAACTGGGATGCAGATCCAAGTTGCTAATCATCAAGATTGGTTATATGACAATTCTAAAGCTAAAGATGCCACACTGCATAGCTAGCGCGGTCGACATCCTACCTGAGCATATGGAACTAGCGCCATCATTCATATTGCCCTCCAAAATTGGATGGTTTAGTAAAAGACCATGGCCAAATTACCCTCTGGTAAACTAACATAGCTATGGAAAATCACAATTTTCAAGGGGAAAATCCACTATAAATCACCATTTTCAATAGCAAACTGTTAGTTTACCAGAGGGTAGCTGGTTTCATTTGACACCCATTTTCCCGGATCTGCTGAAGAAAAGCCCCTTTCCATGAATCCCCAAATGGTGGATTACCCAATGAGAAAAGAAACGCCATGCCATGCGGTTTCATCCCGAAATACACCGATTGATCATGAGTTTCCTACTTTTTGGCCATAAATTGGGAGTACAACCCCCACAGGCATCCCAGTTTCAAATCCTCATGAAATACCCCAAAAAATAGTCCAGTTATGGCTAGTAATACCGCTTTTGTGTGCTAAGTACACATGTTCAACACACACACCCAATTTTGACTTTTGCTCCTACCATACCATTGTCCCCAGAAATGGGCATGTATTCAGTACCCCCAATGTGTTGGATAATCTCACATAAAAACACATCGGAATTTCCCTACAGCCACAGCAACTGACAAAAACGTCCCAGTAGCCACTGCCTGTCGCGCAGCCATGGCGTCGCTTTCACAGAGATTCAGCATGGCTGGAGACCGCAATGCCGCAAGGGCAGCCATCTCTGTTGGGACCCTAAGGTCCTGATAGGTTGTTTTAGTCATAAGAAGTCTGGGGGAAACTAAAAAAACAAAAGTTGGATAAAGTTTCTAAGTGCGATATGTTTGATAGGTTTTTTAGCCATATGTTCTGGATTGATTAATAGTTTCACCATCTAAGTATTAGTTGCCTTTATACTTTCAAACCATAATCAATGAATGAGGTCAGATAGTTTCTATCTAACCAAATTAAGTTCGAGAAATCGTGTGATTTCACCAAAAAAAATCAGGTTGGTTTGGGTTGGGTTCAAAAGTTGGATAACATCGATATATAGACCAAAAGAATACTAGGTAAGTTGGAGGGTCTAGGTGAATTCTACCGTTTATGGTAGATATATCTAGAGTTAGATGTGCTTATCAACCAACAACTATATAAGTAGCTGAGACAAAAAGACCTGAGGTTGGTGGAAGGTGCGGTCATTGTGCGGCTTGGAATGCAAAGGACCTGGTTCCAAAATTGTGACAAGTATGAAGACTGCTTGTTTCTGGTTGAAACTCTAATTTGTATATCAGTTTCCGGTTGAAACACTAGTTCATAGAACAACAATAACTGTTGTCTTTTTCATCCTGTGTTTCATCCCTAAAGGCCAACTGTTTTGGCCCTGCTTCCATGAAATGCACCAAACAATCATACTGCGCCAACGCTGCCACGAGCCAGTGTGGTTCAACGGAGTCATACGAATCATATCAGTTTGGCAAGTGCTTCGTAAACATCTTTGTATATATACAATATTTTCCCAACATCTCCCAAAGGATTTGCTGTGAATAATTCGTTTCAGTGGGTCTGCATCAGGACTGGTCGTCTCAGTGTTTTCTTTTCAGAAGCAAGTTCCAACCAAAGCTATAGGAGGCGTGACAGGATTGGCTCGGAGATCAACCCCAACAAGATTTTGGGATGTAAACAACATCTGGTGTCAACCCGGTGTTTTTTTGCAGATCCAGGGTGTAAACATGTATAAACAAACGATAAATGCCGATTGGGTACGGTTTATGCCATTGCTTTCCCACCCCAGTACTTCCGAGTGCAGTTTCTAGAGAGGAGATGTGGATACATTTCACAAATCTCATGATTATACAGGTATAGTGCACCCCAGTAGTACCCTCCGCTACTCAAACGTGGCTAGTTGGAATATCCATGAAAATCCCCTATCAATGGAAGTGTATAGGAGTTAAAAAAAAAGAAACAGTTGCTTGATGATTATAGGTACTTCTACTACCCTTGATACATGGAGGATTCTCATAATCCTTGAATTATGGGAACCCCCATGAACCCCCAGCTTTCATAATTTGCTGCTTATCATCACATATGGAGGTTTCCTAAATTGGTGGTACCCCAAAATCATCCAAGTCATTAGACCATGTTAGTATTGAAACCACCACAGTTTTGGGGATCCTCCGTTTGGGAAACCCCCATGTACTTGGAATTACATCTAAAGGTTTACACCATTACATCACCATTGATATCCTCTAAATGGTTGATATCCTTGAGGATATATCAACCTTGTGATAAACTTAGAATATCCCCAACAAATGGCTGATCCCCAAATTGTGGCACCCTCCTGAGGTCGTGACTTCGCGGATTCCAAGACGTTACAGGTGTCCGCGCGCGTCACCACCTGGTGAACCCGCCGGGTGTTTGGAGAACAGAGATCTTCATGGATTTGAATGGAAAAAACATGTAAGAATCTGTGATAACCTATCAAATTGAGATGGATTTAGCAAACGTTCATATATGTTCAAAGATTTTAAGGGGAAACATCATGATAATCTATAAAAAAAACCTGGACATTGGCAAGAAAATTGGAGATGTTCATAGATGCTCACGGATTTTGAATGTGTAAATGGAAATGTTATGATAATCTATGGAATCTATAAGCAATAAAAATAAAGATTTGAACAGTCAAAAATGCTGTTCACGTGGCAAACAAATAAAGATCCAAACTCCAATCAAAGCGCTGATTTGAACTGATTTCATCAGCAAATGGGATTCCGACTTGCAAAGTGTCGGTGTTTTGAAGCACCCAAATGCCCGTGTGTCTGGAAGCGGGTAATGAAAATAGGGATCAAACCATCCCCTTCATATCACCAGAAATGGGGTCTATAAATCCTCCAAAAATGATAGGTGTATGATTGGGTTTACCATATCACAGCACCTTTTTTGATGGTGGCTAAAGCCAATTTTTGGTACTCAACGAAGGTGCGGCATCCCTAGCACTGGGCGACCCAGGCCACGATCAAAGGAATGCCCAGGTTGTACATGATGACGTCGTCACCTCACGATGAATTTAAGGGCATGTCCAGTATTTGCTATAGATTCTATGGATATATACCACGTGTTTTGGTGTATGTATATAGTATTTATATGTGTGTTTTAGTATGTATGCACTGTCAGAGTATGTACAAAAATGGTATATGCGCCCGTGTGTGTGTGTGTGTGTGTGTGTGTGTGTGTTTATGATTTCAGGAACCAACCGAAAGACTTGTGCAAAACCAGATTTGAACATGTCGAACCAACAAACATCCCTGTGTTTTTTAAAAGCATGATAATCTATTCCATCCAAATGAACAAAATACAACCTTAGCCTTTTGACCACGGACTGGTTCCACTCGGTTCCACGGATGTAAATTCCCAACTTAGCAGTATCCCCATTGAACATGGTGTGTGACTGTCTCCATGCACAAGATGATCGTGCCAGGATTTTCAGTGATTTTTCCGGATTGAAATGTTCATTTGTTGGCTCCATGTTGGTCAGGGATATGCAAACCTTCATCTAGGAAGATAAGAATTGGTCCCAAATCTGCATCCAACATATAGGCCAACATGGCTTATCTGGGGTTTCATAAAGTTCAGGAGTCACATGTATCCACACAAAGTGGGGCCCCCAAACGATAGCTAAGTTGGTTTACAAATCCAATCACTATTGTTTATGGATGTTTGTGGTACATATAACTAGAGTTAATGCGCATACAGTATCACATGTGTCCACATGTTCGATCATTTTCGATGGTTACAGTCAATTTCCATATGGAGGTTTCCTAAGCCATTTGGGTACCCCCCAATCATCCAAGACATGGATGACAATTTTATTTTTCAAACCTTTGGTGATTGGGGTTCCACCATTTTGAGAAACCTGTAATGTGGGTAAAACAATAATAAACCACCCATTTGGGAATAGTACATACCACCTATTTATGGTGATTTGGGGGATGGTTTATTATTGTTTTACCCACATTATAGTTCTTTCTTAAATGCATGAAAATATGCAGCCATTTCATGGTGATATCGCCAGGGCAATTGTCACATCATCTCCGCCTGAAGCATCTTTGCCGTCCTGGCGATGGTCACGTGCTGGTGACGAACAAACTTTTCTAAATTCCGGGAGTTCCCGCCCAAAAAAAAGACACAGAGTGGTGCCCCATAGTTAGCTAAGTTTAGTTTCTAACTCCAATACAATAGTTTGCTAAGTCAGTTTACAACTCTACTATGTCCCCCGAGAATTCGATGTGAGAGACAACCAAACAGGACATTCATCTATAAATGGGCCTGTTCCATAGCTATGTTATATTGGTTTACAGCACTGTATGTCCCACAATGGAAATCCTAAGATCGCGGTCACAGGATAAAATTGAATGGGGGTTCCTTTCAATCCCTCTGGAAATGGATTGGTGACCATCCAAAACAATAAGGGGCAGTTTACCCTCTGGTGAACTAACATAGCTATTGAAAATGGCCATTTATAGTGGAATTTCCCATTAAAAATGGTGATTTTCCATAGTTATGTTAGTTTACCAGAGGGTACCCAAAGCCTTGACCATGGCACAGTTTTGGTACTGCCCGTTCCTGGAGTCTTCCCTGTTTAGAAAAGGGTTGCGACCCGAACTACTCAACAGTTGCAACATGGGGTGGTCACTCAAATACAACTGGCAGTAGATAACACTTTGCAGAAAACCCAATGTATCCCGAGAGTCACGATGACCATACTCAAATGTTTTATCTGAGCAAGTCATAACAAGTCAATGGTTAGTGCGAAGTTTTTTTGGTGAACCATTTGGAGGTGCTCAGCGTTTGTCCAAAACTGAGCACTGCCCAAAATTCCGCCATGTCACAGTCCACTTTGGAATCAGAAAAACCCTGGCTGAAGTCCATTGTTTGAAGTACCCAGATTTTCAACGGTGGCAAGTGGATATGAAGCAGTACTGGGTACTCAGAACCATGGTAACGGCCCTGCAGATCAACGGAAAATGTTCGATACGAATCGCAACAATAAACCATAGCTGGTTGGATCTGCTTGGGTTAAAATAGTCTCATATATTATATACATAAGCGTGAAATATAATATAGTCACACTAGAAATATAGTCGTGGGTTCGATCTGCTTGGGCTAAAATAGTCTCAGATATGTTGATATTATATATAATATATAATATATAATATCTAATATCTAATATATAATATATATTATAAAATATATAATATATAATATATGATATATAATATATAATATATAACATATAACATATAACATATAACATATAATATATAATATATAATATATAATATATAATATATAATATATAATATACAATATACAATATATAATATATAGTATATAACATATAATATATATACAATATAATATAGTATATTTACAATATAATATAATATATATATATATACAATATAATATATAATATATATAATATATAATATATAATATATATATAATATATAACATATATAATATATAATATATATATTATATATGTTATATCATATATATAATATGATATATATATATAATTATATATAATTATATATAATTATATATATATAATTATATATAATTATATATATAATTATATATAATTATATATATATAATTATATATAATTATATATATAGCAGAAGGTTGAAGTAGTAATGACATCGAAGAACTATCCATCTAGCATGTTTCCCCAAAAGCTATTAGAAAATGCCCAAGGTTTCTGACCAGGGCTTCCCAGTTCATGAATTCAACCACTTCAAGTATCCTCTGGCAATTTAGCAGTTTGCCAAACAACATCACCTTCTTTGATCGGTAAATCATCGAGCTAAATGTGCCATGGCTTCCACAGCAAACTCTGCAATTGCCGGAGAGTATCCCATATCATTAAATCCAAATTCTTCATGGTCTAAGAAGGTCCAAATCAAAATTTCCCATGGTAAACTGCAAAAGTGAGCAATGTTTAAGCGTAATTTACGAGATCGTAGGGTCAGATTTTCTAGTGATTCATTGCTCAATTATGGGGGTTTCCTAAAATGGGGGTACCCAAAAATGGATGGTTTATAATGGAAAATCCTATTAACATGGATGATTTGGGGGTACCCCTATTTTAGGAAACCCATGGAAACCCCCATATGGAAAAGTCCATAAAATAACATGTGCAAAGTTGCGTCATTGATTCATTACATCAGATTGTAGGGTCAGCATGATCAGACCAGCACTCTGATCTCAGCTACAGCTCATCAAACTGCTTGGTTGAGAACGGGGTTCACCGTTGATTGTGATTTTCCCCGTTATACTGGTGAGTATAACCCCAGAAGTAATCATCAACCAACCATCATCTATCAGTTATATTGACTTATAACTTCTATTCTCATATGTTCATGGTTAAAATCCCTATCAACTAGTGACTTGTAATAATCATTAGATATCATTAGCCAACTGTGGTTGAGCAGCCACTGCTCAATTTTTCAATGCTGAAATGACCGGATACTCCCGGAAGCCGATTTCCCCCTTGGCCCCCGGACTCCCGAGACTCCCGACGCCGTGGCCTCGGCCGATCGGCCAATCATTTGGCAACACCAAGTGGTACACCAAGTCTTGAAAGTGGGCAGCCAGTAGCCCTAGGATTACCCTCTGGTTATGACTAACATAGCCATGGAACTGGCTAATTTTGGATGATTTTCCCAGCTAGAAACCTCCATTTTTATAGGGGATTTTGCATGGTTATGTTGAATAACCAGAGGGTACATACCACAAGGATCCACAAGGCCAATTTTAAGCGTCCACGGAAAAGTGGGATGGGGTCTGCACAGAGTTCACTGAGTTTCCCTGGAAAATTGACTGGGCTTTCAGTATGTCCTGTCTGCAACACCATTCCTGCTGGGTGCGACCCCGCACTTGGGGTACCCGTGAGATTTGAAACTTCTTAGAGATGATGTCCCACCGAACAACAAACAAATTCAAGCCAGCCATGTTTCATTCCCAGAAAGTTACGTGGCATTCAAATGGCTGTTGACATGGCAGATCGGCGATTCCTGGATTCGCCAGATTCACAAAGCTTGAAGGAATCCCCAATGTTAAGCGTCACATAAACCAACCAGGGGGTCATTTCATCGTGGGTAATGGGGTATGAAAATCCGGGATGCACCCATTTGGTCATGTGAATGGTGAGCCAATCACTACCCTTTTAGCAGGGGGGGACTCCCTGATAACTAGCCTTAAAGGGGTGGTGATTATATCATTGTACTGTTATTGTATCTTAAGGGAGTTTCTTGGATGTTCCATTTCCATGTTTGACCAGAGGATAGCCAGGAAACCATAATGCTCTTTCTGCTTACCCAGTGCCTTCATGGCAGATCCAACTAAAGGTGACTCAGGTGACTTATGACCCACGGTAGTTCCGCAATGACGATATTTCGGGGATTCTGCACCCTGTCACCCACTCAGCACACCTCAGGGCTCGTCTCAGCTTTCGGTTCCTGCGCAAAAAAAACAGAGAGATACTGGGAATTTTCACATGCTTAGGTGTTGGGCGGGTTCACCCCGGTGAATTCAGTAGGATAAGTGGGATGAGTGATGTCCAGTGAACTGACTGGGATCTACTAACCCACTTACGATTCCTGGGGTGATCCAGTGAACCACGAAGTATCATTGTTCGGCGTAAAGTACTTGTCAGACCATCGCAACAAGTACAAAGACCTGCTAGAGCTCGTGTTTTCAGGGGGCCGATCAGTATGATACCCGACTTCCCATAAATGGTATGAGATTAAAGCATTGAAGTGCCAGTTCAAGGTTTACCGGGGGTAGATTCACCAAGAAACACTTTAAGGGCCTCATCGACTGAGGGATTCAGTAGAATGACAGGCTCTGCTCCTTGGGTACGCTGCAATCCGTTGGCATAGAAGCTGATAGTTTTGTGCTTGCCGCAAGTGAAAGAAGAGGGCAAATGGCCATACCTGGCCTATGCATCTGGGAAGGTGCAAATGCCAGTGCCATTTTTGATCATCCCCTGGGGATGGACACAAGCTTGCTTCCCAGCTTCAATGGCTTGCAGCAAGGAATCCCTTGTGGTCACCTTCCATTGTGCACCACCATGGCATCTGGGCAAAGATATGCTGGTTCCAGGAGTAGATGAACTGGTTGCTACTCCCACTGATTGGGGTATAAAGACAACTGGGGGGTTGCTGTGGGGCCCAAGACTGTAATCAATGCAAAGACAATTCTTGGTGATTTTTAGTACAGTATTCACCATCGCATTTCAATGGGGACCCAGTGATACTGCCAGGTTGAAACAGTGTATACTGTTTATTTATTTGATGTGTGAAAATGGTTGAACGGTACACCCAAATCAAGAGGAGCATCATCATTTTCCCATTTTAAATCGGCCAAAAAACCCTAAATTTCACACATCATCACACATCCCTGGTAACCAAATTGTTTGTTGTATCCCAGTATATCCCATGATAGTCAAATCATGTGTTTAAGTCCCTCATTTCCTGGACCAAATGGTTAGTTTATTAGTTTCATACCGCCAGTTTTGGGGTGAATTCAACTAGTTCAAGTGAGCCCTGCAAAACTGTATGGTTGAGCAAATTGGAATATCTATGAGGTGGTTGGGTAACTCAATTCATAGCTCCAATTGGCTCCTCATTTTTATTGTGGAATGTGGATGCCAATAGCTCCGAACCGCTCCCTCCTAAACCACCGGATAGATGTGAACACCAGATATAAAATGGATGTAAATGAAGAGGTACCATTCCCCCAACTACGATATATGCTGCGAATCACTAGGTATTTAGAGGAATGTAGTCTTCCAACCCACAACTCACTGCAGGGTCTAGCAGGGTCTATGTTGGAAGGAGGTTGAATCCCATGGATTGCCGGTAGACTAATCCCACTCTGACAGATAACGGCCTGCTTTCTCAACAGATGCAAACCATTGACAGATCGAAGTGAGCACTGCGTTGACAAGTATGAGCACTTCATCATACTTCATCTATGTAATATTACAAGCAGGACTGAGGGTTGGCCCGGAATCGATTTATTTACGTCCCAAGGAGGTTCATTTCTCTGCGCAGGGGCATTTAATGACATTGGTACATCTGGGCTTTAGTATGTCCCAACACGATGTTTTAGAAAAATCAGTGGGAAAAATGAACCCTCTGCGGACTTCATGCATGTCGCCATTTTCCCAGTTTTCACTTTTTTGGCAAGTCTGGAGAGTTCATATGTCATCTTGCCACAGCCATGTGCATTTCTCCGCATGATATGCATCCGCCAAGTATGGTTCGTTGTTCCATGGGGCCGGGGGGGTTTATAACTTTTGTAAACCCTGCATGAAAACTTAATAGAAGTATGGTTCGTTGTTCCATGGGGCCAGGGATTTTATAACTTATGTAGACCCTAATTGAAAGCCCAATAGAAGTATATATGGTTAGCTGTTCCATTGGGCCAGGAAATGTTATCACTTATGTAAACCCCACATGAAACCCCAAAGAAATAATGGATTGCTGGCTCCACACTCGGGGTTGGTGCGCTTTGGGTTGGTCCTTCGGGCCAACCCCTCGTCCGGTGGGTATTAGATGGAAGGGACTACAATCAAAAAGGTCAACTGGTCACTGCTCATAAATACCCCATTAATCCATTATTGATTGTACTTGGTTGTATGTACATCCCATGGAATCTCATGTTTAATGGTGAAATCCCTCATAAATGCATCACTTTCCCATAGGTCTCCCATATTTTTCCCATGTGTTCAGATAGATTTCCTGGGTTTTCCTATATTTTTCCGTAGATGTCCTAGTTTTTTTTCTACATTTTCCCATAGATTTCCCAGGTCTTCCCATCATTCAGTTTCAAATCACGCGAATGGCCTCGTAGTTTGCCACTCGCTCAGACACCTCTTCTCGAAGCCGATCCTGTGGCGATGCATCACCATGGAGACTTCAAGGGAAAAAACATACCCCCTGGTAAACTAACAGTTTGCGAACTGGGAAATCACCATTTTGAATGGGAAAATCAACTATTTCTATGGCCATTTTCAATAGCTATGTTTGTTTACCAGAGGGTAAAGGCCAGTGAGACATGTGGTTCGGGTCAACCAACAGAAATAGGTGTCTAACCGACACACATAGTGAAAAATCCCCTATAAATGGTGGTTCTTAATGGGAAAATCATCTATAAACGGTGCTTTTCAATTGTCAAGGTTGGTTAAATGAACCATCAAAAATACCCCTATCCCATTTCATGATATACTGGCTAGTTCATAGGTTTCCCTAAAAAAGGTATCATAATCACCTATAAATTAGGTAGTACAAGTCCCAACAAGCAGTGTATTTTAAATGGCTCACATGGGTGTAACCCAACAGAAATGGGTCTCTAACCAATAGAAATGGTGAAGAAATGTGACTCAGCCCTGAGTTTTTCCAGGATTCACCTACGAAGAGCGGAACATTGGGGGTTAACCTCAACAGGGAAAGATTGGGGTTTATCCCTGGATAGAATGGGATAATAAGATCATTGATATATGAAGTCATCGGGGGCCAAGTCACACTAAACTCCCCCATGACTTGGAAAGATCTGAACGGCTGGTGCCTGTGACGACTGAGCTGGAAGGTGTTTGAGATTCGTCACTCGATGTAATGTTCATTTATGGTAATCCCCCAAAAAAGATGCCGAAAATAGTAAATTCCTGCCTTAAGATAGTGATAGAAATTATGATAAGAGTGCTGTTCTACCTTTTTGGGGAGTACTATATAATACTATGTAGTAAATTCACAGATGGAAAACCCACGGTTGAATCATCTTCCTGAAAAAAACGGTGGGTTTCCATATCTATCTTGACAATGTTGATTTACTGGAGGGTGGGACAAGAGGGCTTGACTTTGATGATTTAAACCAAGAGATGTGTAAAACTAAGCAGCTTCTGAAGCTTCAATTGAGCGGTTTCCCCTGCTTTCAGCCAGTTTCAACCTCCAAGGTTGCGCTTCATCTGCTGGTCAAGCATGGCAATGCAGTGTTTTTTGGGAAGTATCATAGAAGCCATAGAATTGGGAGACGCTTTAATGTATTTCACCCACAGTTTGGCAACAGCAGTTGCAGCAATATCTGTGTTGGCATCATCTACTGGTCGTTTTGTTTCTTGCCATTTGTTTTTTAAAGATCTTTCGTCACCATGTTTGGCTGCGTCTAGCACGGATTTCCATCGATTACATCACCATTCTTGTATGGGCAAATAGTAATATAATGCCTAACTTGGAAATAAACATGTCTTGCGTCTTGTCATGATTCCCCTTGCATTCTGAAATTGGCTAGTGGCCCGGACCGTTCATGGCTAATTCTGGATACCCTCCAGACAAAATTGCAGCTGGGTATTGTGTTCCCCTCTGTACGGTAAAAGCTTGCAGTGTTGAACTACCACTACCCTGTACCATTAGGTTTACCCATAAGTTTGATGATTGATTTCAACATTTCCTGAGGGTCGGCTCCCATATTTTGAAGTTTAAAAATCCCCATTGTTGTGTTGCTTAAATCCCACAGACATGTCAGAAATTCACATGGTATTACCCTCTGGTAAACTAACATAGCTATTGAAAATGGCCTAGTCGAAATCGTGGATTTTCCCATTTTTTTAATGGTGGATTTTCCAGGTCGCAAACTGTTAGGCAATACCAGAGGGTATCCTACTTATCATAGCTAAATCATGAAATATCTCAGTTCTACCATAGATATACTATATATAGATATACCATAGTTATCCTACTTTTTCACTTATCTAAATAGGTTGATTCAACCCGGATTTTTCCAGCCCATCCTGCTCTTCCAGTGGGAGCTGCTGCATCCTGAGACAGTGGCCAGAGATGCCCCGCACAAAATCGTGGTGTAGCCACTGAAATGCTGGAGGATTGTTCTAGCTGTATCGGATGTGTATATATAATATGATATATTTGTACATATTATATATATATATGTGATATGTATATATGATATGTATATATATATATACGTATATATATACGTATATATGTATATATGATATGTATATTTTACATATGATATGTATATATATATATATATTTATATATGTGTACATGTTTGTACATGCCACGAACCCACCAAAATGTGATGTCAATTTTTCACGGCAAATCCGGTGGTGTTGGCATGGCGAATCTTGGATCCCCGACAACTCGCCGCTGATCCGCTTCAAGACGTCCAGCCAGGTGCGTAGATCCTGAAAGCGATGGGAAGTTCTCGACCGTTGTGGTTGGTTTGGCGAGTCAAAACCCTGGTACCCTCTGGTATTGCCTAACAGTTTGCGAACTGGGAAATCACCCATTTTAATGGGAAAATCCACTATAAATCACAATCTTCAATAGCAAACTGTTAGTTTACCAGAGGGTACCCTGGATGTTCACCCCAAGTCATAGCTGGGATTCATGGATGTTCCACTGTTAAATTGATGCAAATTCATAGGTTTTGACCCATCCCCAATATGGAAAAATGTTGGTGAATGTTGGTGAATGCTATATTGACATTAATACTGACGATGGGATCATCGGATAAAGGGATTATGAATGTTGGTTGATAGTTGTTAGGAACTAAGCAACAACTAACCAGTTGATTAATATGTTGGTGAACATATTGGTCAAGTCTTGTTTAATAATGATATTTGTGAATATTGGATGATACTGATGATACTTGTTAACATGCTGTTGGTTAATGTTGGTTACTGTTCCAGAATGTGGTAAATGGGGATGGTTTATGGCAATGGGTTTACCACATTAAAATCAATACTGGTCGATATTGGTTGACTTAAATATCATTTCTAATATTTATTAGTCAAGCAATATCGACCAAATATTAAGATTAGGCAAAGGTAGAAATATTGTTAAGATTAAGAAATTAATATTAGTCAGCATTTCTTAAAGATAATCTTGGTCCATACTCCCAGAATTGGCTGAAAGGGAAAATCTGCAGCAAAGAACTGATGTTTCTTGGAGATATTGATGAATATGTGTCAATATTGGGTAAACATTATGGGTTGGTTGATGTTAATCTCATGAAATACTGGTTGATTGAGAAGTATCCATATTATGGCTTTTAATAGGTCTCAATAAACCAGGCAGGTTCAGAATCCACTACAATCAGCAGCCTCGTTCTGGTTCATTTCTTGGATTGGATGTGCATCCCAGTTCGCAAGGTGTTCAAAACCTACATGGAACCAATCTAAAAGCCATGTACAACTCAATATAACCATATAGAACCCATGTAGTATATAAGCCATATACAAGCCATATGTTAAGCCACAGATATCTTGGTCCCTTAAGCACTCCCATTCCCTCCCCCCCCAGCACCGTCCCTTAAGCGTACCTCCATCATGGTGCATGGAGTCTTCAAGTCTAGGCAGATCAACGCAGCACATCGCCTCAGATTTGGTAATCAAATACATGGCTGGCCGGAAAATCCACCATTTACCATCTGGTCATTTGACATAGCTTCTGAAAATGGCCATAGTTCATGGTTTTTCCTATTAAAAATGATGATTTGCCATAGCTATGTTTGTTTACCAGAGGGTAGTTCGATAAATTTCCCAGCGAACTAAACCTGCATCTAGTTCGGGGATGTCCCAGCTTGCCACGTTTGATGACACCAGAGGGTATATAAATATAGTCCCTATACATAGTGGCTTTATAGTTGATCAAAGAGTGGCTTTATCATGCTTTGTATAGAACTATGTTCCGTATGAATGGCTTTATATATATATAACTATGATCCCTATAGCATATTCAATATGAATAAAGCTCTTGGATAAGTATGTTGGTAAAGCTATAGGATCCACCATGCCCAAATGTACCATTCTTTATGGGTGGGATTTCAACCATCAATCCATAATTTATACTAAGTTATGACATTGCTTTACTGAATTTTACCAGCACTAGTTGGATATTATGACGGGATGTTGTGGGAGTCTATAAATAGTGATATCATATTTATCTATATATATATACACATAAGTATGATTAATCATACCTACACTCCATTTGCTGGGGCAAAGCCAATGATGTCTCTTGGGTGATGTTATCCCAACGAAGTCTCGTTATCACTACCATAAACCCAACAGTTGCTGAAACCTAGCGAACTAAACCAACTTAGCTAAGTATGGGGCCCCATATTGTAGCAATGTGGGTATAATCCACCTGATTTTAAGCATAAACATTCACCGAAATCCTTGAAATGAAATGAAATGGGGGATCTTCTAGGAATAGTATGGAAATATATGGAAATGTACTACGTTGAGAGTTTAACTGTTGAATCAGCAAAAGCATGCAAAAACTATGAAAAAAAAACTGAAATTCACCAGCCAAAACAAAAGGGATTCAGAAGAGTTCCTCCACTACACTACTTCCAGCATCACCCCGAGAATTGTAACTGCTTAGTGTTTGTGGGGTGAGTTTCCCCAAGTTACATAGTTTGACCAATGGCAGGTTTCCCCCATGGCACCGTTCCTTCCTCTGCCAAAACACGACAAATCGTCGGCTTTTAAGCGACTCAGGAGCAATTTCTCAAAGACGGGATCCTGCGCGGAAAATCGCTTGGGAGGGGAGTACGGTGAAATCAATTGGGTATATAATTGTTGGCATATATAGGTACAAACGGGTATATATGGATATGCAATATGAGGATCAGTGAGCTAGGCATCAAAAATGGTGGTTTGACCCTGAAAAATGGGGGGGTTCACCACTGAACAACGGATTTTGGTTACCCAGTTCGTTTGCTAAGTTGCCTTATATCTCTTGGGCAATCTATCATTCAAAAATTGTTCGTGCATGGCCAATCCAAGATTGGCCAGGCTGGTTGGGGAAATATATCCCCATTGATAGCGAGAATAGAACCAGCCATGATACAGGAATATTCATACAAAAACACATGTAAGGGGAGATATACCCAACCGGAATCTGGATACACTCCGAATGAAAACCCGTAGGATTAGTGCGGAATGTGTTTCGTTGTTTCAGTATGGATCTCTGTCAAAATCATGGTGAAATCACCAAATTATAGGCTTGTCTACTACGGTTGCACAATCAGAGGGCACGACCCATCCACTGATGGTCAGCCTTAACCACTGTACCAGGTGTGGATCTCTACGGGACCATTGGAATGGAGGGATGAAGATCCATCTACCCAAGAGTTCGGCCATCATCCCAGGACTGTTAGGTAGGTCGGTTATTCATAAGGGGTAACCCCAGCTGGATGACAACTACAGTATATAGCCTCGGCACAAACTATATTTGATGTATGCATGTATAATCTTATATATATATATATATATGTATATATGTATATATTTATATTTACATACATAAACAACCAACTAGGTTAATCCTGAGCATCCAAGCAATCCCTTCCACCGTTTCTCCGATGCTAAATACACCCGATGGCACCCAAGTCATGAAGATTGCCAATACGTTCTACATCATTCCACATCATTCCACCAGAGTCTATTTGCTGGAAAGGATTTACCGTCATGGTTTTTGTTTAAAGGTTGCCGCCAGTTTGAAGCCCTCCGGGGATCATCCAGTATGAAAGCATGATGTCTAAACCATCCAGTCGCTCCTGAGAAACCCTCATAACAACCTCAAAAATATATGGAAAAGTTGGAAACCTGGCAAAACAAGAAGTAAATATCATCTATACCTTCCAAGAAACACCTTTTTTACCTTTTTGTGTCTTGCTATCTCGTAAATAGGTCCGACGCCATTTCTTTGCAAATTGAAGGTCATCAACTCTGGTACTTTGCACTTCATGCAGCTTCGAAACTATCCTATGCAACCTCTTGACAATACTGCCAGACTCTTTCCATGCACAGGGTCCCGGAAGAACATGGAAAAGGTTCAATTTACAGCCAAAACATACTAAAACGAAAGATACACTGCGTTTCTATCTTTTTGGCTTTCTCTATCTGTTATCCCATTTCTATATCTGGGCTTCGGCTTCGTTCCGAGTTCTTGGCCCGTCCTCCAGTATCAGCACCTTGAACCATGTCCCGAGGAACCAGGGAACTTGGGATACCGATAGCCTCTGCCAAACTAACGTACAATGTGAGGCCCCCAAACGTTATAAGTTGGTTTATAAGCCCCATTAACTATAGATATATCTACCATAAGCCATACTTGACCTAGTTACAAACCAACTTAGCTATCTAGGGGGCCTCACATTGTAGCTATGAAAAATTACGATGTTAAATGGGTAAACCATCCATAAAATGGGCCATTTTCGATAGCTATGTTAGGTTACTGGAGGGTATATTACCATGAAACATCACACTAGTGGGATACAACGGGGTGCCCCGCTAGAGAGAATAGTGCTTCTCAATTTTGCAAAGAAAGATATGAAACTGTAAGACTATCATGGTGATATATGCCATGGTCAAATTGCATGGCATTTCTGTGGTTTTGGTCATCCGATAATGGGAATCCAAACATGATTGATAGGTATACAAATCTCTGTTGATGGATGGATCACCATCCCCCAATAAGGGCAAATTCATTCAAGTACTGACCATGGCGCATCTAAAACTATAGCAACCCAAAAATAGATAAAACAATAAAAATCCCATCCTACAATGTTGGCAACATTGTATGTTTCCATATGTTTTGGTGGTTACATGTGGTGACTGTATATGTGTATCAGTGTATATATAATTAAATTATATATATAACTGTATATATATATATATACATATCATCTGACTATGTAACATAGCTATGGAAAAACAGTCCATATATAAATGATATACCTACATTTACTCATAAAGAAACGGTGATTTCCCATAATTATGTTGAACAACCAGAGGGCATAAAGCCACACAATTTATGGCGATATAATGAGATGGAGTGGGAATGCGTCCGCGGGATGGCCCTAGTTCGATGATTGCCTCAGCAAACTAAACCTCCATGGCTAGTGTGTGGATTTCCCCAATGGTTTCGTCAGCCTTTGTCAGCCCGGGGGTCCCATTTTTCACGGGGAAGATGAGTATCCAATGGCATAGATAATCTCATGGAAAAGGTGGTTTAAACCCCTGGAAATCACCGAGGATGTGGAGGTTTCCAATCCATGGGGGTATCCCTTAGCTATCATCCATGTTATTTTGGGATTTTCCATTGTGAACCATCCAGCTATTGGGGCACCCCCATTTTAGGAAACCCCCGAAAAAATTACCACTTGGTGGCTCATCCCACTTACTAAGTAGGTTATAACCATAGTTGTTGAGGCCCCCTAGATAGCTAAGTTGGTTTATAACTAGGTCAAGTATGGCTTATGGTAGATATATCTATAGTTAATGGGGCTTATAAACCAACTTATAACGTTTGGGGGCCTCACATTGTAGGGTCATGGCCCACTTGCGAACCGGGATGACCCACCAAACATTGAACCACCCACCATGTCTCAGCTGCCCACTGAACATGCAGCCGAGCAATGGAAGTCTTGACCTCGTCACGCGGTGAACGACAGGACACACGAGGCACGGCACCACGAATCGTGTGGGACGGGGCCCAAACGCCGTCTCAGAAAACATACCGAAACATGAGAAGATGGTGAAACATATCAGCAAACAGAAGGAAAATAAGGGAAAATTTTTGAGAAAATACATGAAACTAGTACAAAATAGTGAAAATAAAGGACAGCATGTGGAAAATATAGGTATAACCAGCACTGTGCCCTACAAAATGCAGGTAGAACCCTGCAAAGATCTGGAAATTAATGGAAATCAACCCACAAAATTGCTGATGTTTACTTATGATTTTGATCGTCAAAGGCTTAGTTTGAAGGACATTTTGCTGCAACCCAAACCATGTTTTTTACCCTTGGGGTGTCAATTCCCTCCAACGAATGCTGGGATGGTGGTTAGGTTTCAATTAGGATTGCCATGGATTTCCCCCATCAGAAAGGAAGAAATATACAATGTGAGGCCCCCTAGATAGCTAAGTGGGTTTATAACTCCAATAACTAAAGTATATTATGGTATATAGTAGATATAATCATAGTTAATGGGGGTTATAAACCAACTTATAGCTAGGGGGCCTCACATTGTAGGTATTGCAATTGTGCAGATCAACATTCATCATCTTAGCCTAGTTAGTTCAACCAACTTACCCATCCTTTGGGGGGGCCCATCCTGTAGTATTTCTATGGGTTTATCTAAACATAATGGGGCTAACTATCTCACCGTTGATGAGAACATGTTCCCAAATGTTTGATGGCCATGGGGGGGGACCATCCCTCAAAGGAAACCGGTGGGAGGTTTTAAAGCTATTCGCCATTGTTCGCACTTGTTCGGGATCATGATTTCCAATTGAGTCAAAGCCACCAACTAGATATGAACATCAGAATCATTGGATTAATCTGCAAGACATTCACAGGAATCCTCCCTTCTTGAGGTGGGGAAACATAAAAAGAACTGAGGCATTCCTGTAGATTTGTCCCTTAAACAATATGCAATGTGAATTCTTATTTCATGCTGAATGATCGCCATGGTTTCCCCATTCTCCCACTTATATACAGGTTGATGATGGTTCATAACCTTATGATTCGGGGTTGACAGGGGTCAACACACGACAAAATGAGGCCTGATTTGGGGGTTGCTAAACAAAGCTTTGGCCAGATGGGTTGTTTTACCTGATTAAACCCATAACAAGATTGACATTCCCAGAGAATTCATGAATCCTAGCATCAGAACGTCCCTCTTGAGGAACTCTGATTTGTACCCATGATGTTCAAAATGTTCAAAAAAAAGAGGCGTATAAGAAGATCAACTCACATAAAAAACTTGGTGAAGATCTGTTCTTCTTCAGGATTCTCCCTAAGAGCAACACCCGAAAAAGCTGGCCAATTCTGCAACCCCCACACCTTCCCCTTCGCCTGCACGTGCTTCTTCCAGTTCAGGGTCTCGAGCCTGATGTGGTTTCCGTGCTTCATAGTAGATATGGCTATGAGTCAAAACCTGGGGACCCTGTAGCTGATTCATGGATGGTTATTCCCCCAAATCTATGGTAATAATATGTGTAGCTCGTCATAAAATGAGGATACCAGACCTGATTTTGAGGCCATCCACTGGCTGCTTCCGGAATGGAATGGGTCTGAAATTGGGTCCGTTGCCTTAAAAAGATGGCCTTTTTTCATGGGGAATGATGGCAATTCAGACAAACTCAGATGGTTCCTCAGTGATTTTTTGAGATTCTTTGTAGATCCTCAACTTCTTGATTCTCGTCCAATCCCAAAGGTGGGTTGTTCATCAAAACAAATATCTGATGCTCTAAAGCAAGGAATGAGAAACACATGTGAGAAAAATGGATCTTAGATTGGTATGCGTCAACTTTTGGGACTTCCCCCAAAACGGGATGCTACCTCGTATCCTTCAACATACATCAATAGACCTACATCCGGAGCATGAGAGAGTTACAGTACTGTTTGATCAATGGGAATCCATGTAAAACTATATTTTGGGGGCAAATCCCCTTGTATAGCCCTCTCATAGCCTTGTATTGGACTCTCAATGTTCAACGCACCCTTTCTGGGGCAACCGATCGGATTCAGCGACACTTTGGTCGCGCACGTTCATTTCTGGCTCTGTTTTCTGGTCATCCAATCTGAATTTCAGAGATCTTGTCATCATTGCTACTCTAATTTTAATTACCAGTACCACAAAAAGTAAAGTTTTCGGCTACGTGGGTCAACAGATAATCCCCAACAAAAATGGCAACAACAAAACCGTCAATTTAGTTTTAAATTCGATGAAATTCGGACAAAAACGGTTGATGCTTAAGTAATGCCAAGTCCCAATATTTTTTGGACCCATCTCAAGTCCCATTCCTGTTGGTCAAATCACCGAAAATGATTTTTAGATGATCTTACCCTCTGGTAAACTAACAGTTTGCTATGGAAAATCACCATGGTTTAAAGGGAAAATCAACTATAAATTGCCATTTTCAATAGCTATGTTAGTTTACCAGAGGGTAGGTGCTAAGGCCAAATTCAGCTGGGTGCCTTTGTCAATATCTCCCCAACTACCCAGTCGGTTTCTGCCCGTCCACGGCCAATCCAAGATTCCTAGATACCCTGCGACAGATTAACGAATCCCTAGCTGGTTGTGCTATGCCAAAAAATTACCATGGCCTCAATTTAGATGTGGAAACCCCACGGTTTCCCACGGAAAATGATCCACAATTGGTGGGTTTTCCAAATACGAGGACGGTAAATTGTATAAAAAAATTGCCTCACTGAAGTTTAGCAATATGTCCGATGGTTCATTCCCCACATTTTTCTGGTCAAACCAAAAAATGATAGATAACCTAGGCAATAGACACCGTTCACCAGCTTGTTTTGTTCCATACAAAATCCTGGTGAATCCTCAATTTATCGATGCTCAACCTATTCAACCAGTCAGTTTCTGATTACATTACATTCTCATTATTTTCCCATTCATTGTTGGTTATACTCCTATGTTTCATGTTTAAATCATGTTGAACACTCTTTTTTAGGTTTGGTTTAAAAAAAACTGAACGTTTGAGCATATTTGAACTGGTAAAAAAAAGGAAAAACATTTGGGGTTCCATTATGTTCACATCAATTGTTGAACCCATGATATTCATCAGAGGAAGTTTCATGGAGAAACTCCGAGTTACGGATGGTTTTTATTCTAGTAGTCCAAAGATCATTGTGTCAAGTGGGCACCTGCGATTCACTCNCATTAACACTTCACCACATTAACAATTCACCACATTAACAATTCACCACATTAACAATTCACCACATTAACAATTCACCACATTAACACTTCACCACATCATTAACACTTCACCACATTAACAATTCATCACATTAACAATTCATCACATTAACAATTCATCACATTAACAATTTCACATTCATCACATTAACAATTCATCACATTAACAATTCATCACATTAACAATTTCACATTCGTCACATTAACAATTTCACCACATTAACAATTCACCACATTAACAATTCACCACTTTAACAATTCACCACTTTAACAATTCACCACATTAACACTTCACCACATTAACAATTCACCACATTAACATTTCACCACATTAACAATTCACCA
>BGPT01002062.1:70709-111361 GCA_003297045.1 Symbiodinium sp. clade C Y103 | reverse complement strand
ACCACCCACGGGTGCTAGTCCTCGCCTTGCACGCTCTGCATCAGCTAAAACTGCACCAGCTGCCAGTCTGTTAGCAAATTCATTTGCAGACATTGCCCTGAACCCATAAACACTCCTGTTTGGAACTCCTGCTGGAATCCCTCCTCCAGCATTCCCCAGCCAAAACTGCACTATGTCGCCATTTGCTGGTGAAATCTCTTCCACGTAGCAATCGAAATCAGGGGTCAACACTTGATACTCTGCTGCCTCTATGTGGCCTACGATGAGTCGTGTATGTATGCATCTAGGAACTTCTCCGTAGTCTNGAGCCTATAGGGATCCCCGCCATGATCTCAGCCAGTGATGGCTAGGCCCTTCACGGACCCTAGCACACCCTTTGATTTGCCCTTCACCCCAACCTGCCACTCACGATTGGCCCCAGTCTGACTATCCTGGTAGCTGACACGCAAGGCCAAAGCAGTGTTTGAGAAGGCCACCAAGGCCAATAGAATCACAGCAAGCCCCAAAGCCCAAACCAGTGGTGAGGTACCAGCAGGATCAGCAACCAAAGTAGATGAACCTTTCCAGTTACACTCACACTTGCACGTGGGGGTTTCAGGTTTCCCAATTGTCCAATCTCTACCGATCCAGCCACAAAGAAAAGCCCCCGCTACAANCCATGGCAACCCTACCAACCTGCTAGTTGATCTTGAACGAAGACGGCAAGAGTTGTTCTGCTATGGCTCATCGACAACACTCTGCAAGCAGGAACTATACAATACATGTATATATATGAATCAACATTACTTTAGTTCCTGAATTAGGTTCTAGTGCGCCAACCATCTGCTATTTCAGGATGTAGGAACTCACCAACCAGAACAGAAATACATTGTCATCTATTCCAGGCCACAGTAGCGCCCCCTAGTCGGAACAAACATCTCTTTTTGATGGTTAAAGACAAATCACTCCTCAGCAAGTATCATGTGTTTTTCAAGTAGGGATGGAAACCAAACATAACAAAACTATATGTGCCAATGGTGAAATAATGGTTTGTCTGGATGATGGTCATCTATCAAAACAATGGGAATCCTTACAATGGGTGCAGAGATCTCCATAACAATGGACTCATGACCAACCCCAAGAAAACGGGGCAATCTACCCAAGCTTTGAGCATGGTCCCGGAAAGAGGTCACTGCGATGGCAACGCCTTCAGCGTGGCCAATTCTGGAGCAGCCCATTAGGAAGCAGTTGAAGCATCATTTACAGTAACCCCCAATAAAAGTAGAAAAAGTAATTCATCACTACTGGAGTGGGAATTTGTTGTTCTATCCTTTTGGGGGTTGGTGTACTGCATTTTGCAACACATTCTATAGAATATAGATATTTTTTCCGTACAAATGTTCCAGTTTTTAGCCAGCAATCAACAATTCTTCAACCACGACGCCACTACCAAAAGGCTTCACACATCTTCCCCACTAGCTGACCTTCATTAAAGTTGGCAATATAGTATAATCCTATTATATAACAGTAATCCTCATACAACATCATGTTGTTGGCAATGTCAGCAGTATCCCCATAATATGCCCAATATATAACCCACTACACAACCTATCAATCCCCATAAAGCCAGGGAATAGATGGCCATAAAAATCACCCCACACACGTCCTCAGTTGCCTCTGCTCCTTCTCGATCCGAGCACGGCGCCTACCACGACGTCACTAGGTGACCGTTGGATCGCCGTGACATCTTGAAACATCTTGAAACATCTTGAAACATCTTGAAACAGATGAACTATGAAAATTGTAGCAAGTATCCCATCTCATGAAATCCTTGTTGGTTGATAGGTTTCCCTCTGACTATAACATATTAAAGTACTTCCCATCGAGCCACGTAGTATAATCCTTTATGATAACCAATCAAGAGGGGTATTGATATTTTTCATGATTCAAAAATGGCGTTTTTGATGGCATGCCTTCGCACAAACAAAAATATATTTGCAAAAACGGTTCTAGGTTTGTAGAGAGGGTTGAAATTGTTCACATATTTCACGTATTTTCACGTACTTCAATCCATCCATCCCCTTCCATGTTGAATTCGTTAATGTTTTGAGGAACAAAAACACGGACTTCATTTTTGATCAAAAATGGGACGTTGACGTGTTTAAACAACAAAGAAAGGGATTACCCTCTGGCAATCAAAACTGACAATGGCATTTTGCCTGTTTGCATCCAATATCAAGTTTAGGTGTTGATAATTTTCGCATTATAGGGATTTCCCAGTGATACATCATGATACATCAGGATATATCTGATTACCTGCAGTTTCTGCGGTAATTTTCAGTACTCATTGCAGGAATGATCGGAACTTTTTGGATCATGGGTAAGGGTTTGGTGAGGTGCTATGAGGCATGGCAAACCCCCACACCGTCACAAACTTTGACGATCTTTAACGAAACATCTTTGCTCCTAAACCTCAAGAATCCTGAAACATGCAACAAATTTGGCGTGCTTCACCAGTGAACCAGAATGGAAGTGGTGATCAAACTCGGACCTGTTCTTGCTAGTGGTTTCAACCGCCGAACAACTATTCAGATCATCATCCCAGGTAACTAGGATTGGAAACAGTAGTTGAACAATGGGGAAAAGAAAGAAACCACCAACCAGATTATGATTCCAAACCCAAGCCTGATCATAATCCCTCAAATTTCGGTTGATATTGGTTGTAACTGTAGTTACAGTAACCCGTATCTTAATATCCTATAATCAACCCCATTTCCTTCTCTTTCGGCGCCTCTCTTCGACCCTCTCCTCGCGTTTTTTATCTTCGTCGTCCTCCTCCGCGTGGTGGGACCAGCTGATACAAGCCGAGGAAGTCCCCCACAGCTGTAGGAATTTGGGGACCAACAAATGGATTGCTGTTGTCTTTTGAGCATTTGAGCATCCCAATTTAAGGTACCAATTTTTGACAGATGCTTTTGACCCATGCTACATTTTCAAAAGGGCCTCTGCCGTCTGCCAAGAAAAAACAGATTAGACTCATTCAAAATCGTTCAAAACGATCAAATGGGTATAACTATCCCGTTAAACATGTCAAACAGGGTCTGGTCTGGATCAGGGTCGCTAACTGTCAAAAGGGATTGAAAGAAATTAGAGCCGCCGGGTCATTTCTCGACACCCCTGGGTGAGTTAGATCTTCCCCAGTGGGCCAACCAACAGCCGCCCCTTTCCACACTTGGATGCGCACCTGAGTTTGTACCTGATGAGCAACCATGCTTGGATCAGTTAAAAGCATGAATAGAGGAAGAATCCCCTACGTCCCTAGGATAGATCATACTATCTATAAACATCTCACATCATCTCACGACATATCAACTGTGTATCTTGCTGTAGCTTAACGTTCTTCACCTTTTTTTCGGATTTCTCCCGCAGGCCCAGCTAGCCCATCGCGCCGTAGGATGCTCCGGGAGCCCGTCCTTCTCTTGTTTCACTTCCGCCTCAGTAATCTCCAACTTCATGTGCCCCACGATGTGCGTCTCATGCAGTACCCATTCCTGCGGAGTACCCGCATTGAGCAAATGGGAGTCGAAATGGTGAAACATATGAAAGTGATTCAGATTGTGCTTAGATCAATAGACTAGCTTGGGAAGCATGTGGGAATGTGGGAGCAACATGCAAGATGAGCATATCCGTTTGAAATCGCAGAGGAATTCATCCCGCAAGAGTCTTGTGTCAGTTTTGTAGTTTCCAAGTACCCTCTGGTAGCAATAGAACATCCCCCGTTTATAGATGATTTTCCTATAAAAACTTAAAATCTTCATTTACAGGGGATCTTCAGTTGCCATGTCTGATTACCGGAGCGAAAAACACAAAAATGATCATCCATAGTGGTCCATAATCCATAATTCATTATAATGCTACATAATTCTACATAATTCCCAGATATTCCCGGATTCTGCCGCTGCCATGTGCATGGTAAACCTCCCAAGGCAGCCATGCTCCCAAGCCCTGCCCTTTGCCCCTGCCTTCATGGACTCTTCCTGAGCTGCCAAGTGGTTAAAATGTTGGGATTGGGGCCAAACCCAAATCAGTTGGTTCTGTTGATGCTTGAACCCGGCTTGATGGTTGATGACTGACATTTCCCCTGGTCAAATTTGGGCGCATGATGCTGGGGTGCCTTGCTTCACCAAAGCTCCCAAGAGCCAAGAGATTCTTCTAGAGATTGGGAAAATATCCATTGGTCCTATAGGTCTAAAATTGGCCAAATTGGCCAAAGCAATAACAAACAAGTGCCGCCCTCCTTAGAAGATTCCAAACAGCTTGGCTCAGCCAGAGATTTCGCAGTGCCAGGTCTCTGCGATGCTGCGACCAAGGAGCCGTAATGGGTTGACCCTCGAAGGAGCCTTCGGCCCTTGGCGGTTTTCACCAGGAAGACTTGGGGGATGAAGGTCCCCCAATGATGGAAACAATAGGACAGCCTGGCGGCCCATACTGGTGATGGACAAAAAACATTAACAAAAAAACATCCCAAATATAGAAGTTGAGTGATGAAAAAAAGACAATGTAACCACCCTGCAGGAATTGAAGGGCCACAGTCTGAATCTATGAATCGACAATGCAGTTGGGTTCATCCTTTGCAGTCAGAAGGCTGGACCAGAAAACATGATCCAAAGCCACAGCTTGGTCGGATCAATCGCTGAGGTCTCTAAGTGGCGAGAGGGCCACAATAGGGAAACCAAACCCAGCCAAATGATGAAACTGCTAGTCACATTGATGTTCGTATTCTATGTGTTCTAATCATTTTTCATAAGCAACACATCAGAAGTACCAAAGATCAATCAGTTGAGTTTTTTTCTGGTATCAACAGGAACAATAAACATCTCATCTCCAGCATGAAAAGGTCTTCCATGTCTATGCGCTTAGGAAACTCATAGATCTCATAGTAGCTCCAACTGTCTCCCCAGACACAGACCATGGATCCCCAGCTCAGCTCACCCCACCACTGGATAGACCTCCGGCCTGAGGGTGCAGAAGGCAACTCCACGAGATTTCCTGGCGATCTGTGGCTGGAACATGTTTCATCAAACATGTTTTGTTTTACCCTCTGGTAAACTAACATAGCTATTGAAAATGGCCATTTATAGTGGATTTACCCATGAAAAATGGTGATTTTCCATAGTTATGTGGCTGTTTACCAGAGGGTAATGGGAACATCATCGAAATGAGTCATATTACTCCTACCCTCCGATCATCTCTGCAAGTTTGCCATGTCAAATGGCCATGGACACAATTTAGGCAATTCATCTTTATAAATTGGTCATGGTTTCCATATGTTTCCATAGCGATCTCAAATTACCAGAGGGTAACAATAAACCATAGCCCTCAAAAACAAAAAGCTGCAGACCTGATGGGTCCTGGTAGGTCAAGCGTGCAGTTTTTTTGGGGTCAAATGTTGAACGCTCCCATTTCAGGTGCGTAGGCTCTGAAAATACGACTGGAGGCATACATCGCAAAACAATGGCAGTTTGTCTTGTTTAGGTACATGGGCCCTTCCCTGAAAATGGGGGGTTTACCCCACAATTTCATGATTGATCATCATGTTTCCC
The DNA here is from genome assembly GCA_003297045.1 of Symbiodinium sp. clade C Y103. Lineage (NCBI taxonomy): Eukaryota > Dinophyceae > Suessiales > Symbiodiniaceae > Cladocopium > Cladocopium sp. clade C. Next base: position 105,779 of record BGPT01002062.1, on the reverse strand, counting down.
TCTTCAGATCTCCATTTCATGGGTATCCACCTTCTCAAACGAGCCAGGTCATCTTGGTTCGCTTGTCTTTCAGCACGTTGCACGAGACCACGCGTCCGAAGTGCTGGAAGTACCTCACTGTGTTTTACGGAAGATCGGGATCAGCATACCATCGAAAACAACAGGGTCTGAACACTTCGGGGAAAAGCCTAAATCCCATAGTTTATCAACGTTTGTCAGCATTTTGCCTGACGATGGCTATTCTTGTGGTATATCCCCAAATGCAAACACATCCATTTGGGGATGGAAAATAGACAAATGACTGAATAACATGCGGAAAAGGAGGTGAAGCTCTTCCAAGAACACGTGTGAAAAATCCGATAGACACCCTGTTGTGTTGCCTGATTTCCTGCAGAACATATTTGCAAACAGCCAAAACAAAAGCAATGAGCCTTGTCTGCGAGTCACCAGTTCTTCAGCATGAGGAATTATTAATAATCAGCAGCATCTGACAGCAAACAACTTGATAATATAACACACTAAAGTAAATGGAATCATATAGCACACTAAATTGTCTCTGTTGCATGCAACGACAATAACAACGTCATAACCCACTGGAAAATATGCTTTTGTGAGCTGAGATCATCGTAAACGTGTCACAAAAAAAACTGGAACCACCAAACAACTGGAATATATGGGATACCCCGAACTGGATCCTATTAAAATGGATGATTTGGGGGAACCCCAATTTTTGCAAACTTCCAAATGAAGAGTACCCTCCAATAAACTATGAGAAATAAGACATTTCCATGGAAATTTCACACACAGATTCTCCAGTCGTCCCAAGTCGCTCGATAATTTGCTCCTCCGTGATCTGTCCCGCATTGCGCAGGATGAAGCGCGTCCCCTCCTCCTACGCGGAGATCAGCTCTGCAGTTTCACCCAAAGACCAATGGATTGGTTAAGAAGAAAAATGCGGTGAAGATATTCCCAAGAAAAGCATTCCATTGATCCATTTAATCATGAAATAAATTATACATCCGGTTACTGTACCATTCTTGATGGTTGAATCCGCAAGTCCACGAGTAACTTCTTGTTGTTCTCAGTGTCCACGCCTCCGGCTGTGCCGGAGCCGCTGTCGCCGGCTGCTTTCGCCGGGGACTCCTCTTTGGCGCGATTGGAGATGGGGAACTCAGGAAGAACAGCAAATCGCATAAAACTAGGTGTACTGTAAAACAAATGGAGTACAACCAATGAGGTAAAACTAGGATATCAACCAATTACGATGGTGTAACCAATGGTATATGACAATGTTCAAATTAAGTGTATCACTGGTGGATACTTCATCCAGGGGATACAATTCATCAATGGAATATATCTAGTGGATGATAAAACAATGGGAACATGCTATATTTTACCAATGGGATATAACCAACAATCATAGGATATAACCAGTTGCTAACTGGTGGATATTTGATTTTTTTGCTGGGTCAAAATGATGTGCCCATGCCCTATTATAATGATCATTCTGGTTGATTATATCCCATGATTAATGGTTGGTTCTTTTTAGTTGGAATACAACACTTGGATACAACCATCTTGGGATATAACTAGTGAATATCAATGGATATGAATGGATATTAGTATTAGTTGAAAAGGGAACACAAATTTAGTAGGTCATCTTTGGGTTAGCCTATCTTGAGAAATCAATACAACATATCGCAACAGTGAGATGACTCTTCAAATCAATAAACTTAAATCCTCTTGAAATCTACACGTTGTTCCAGAATTGATTGAAGGGAAACAAATTGCAGGAAATCAACATATCTAACTCTACAACATCCACACCCCATCATCTTGTCAATCATCCGCTCAGACCTTTTGCGACATCCAAGGAATTTACCTTCACCCATCCCCATCCACATCCCCACTCTTGAGGGCTTCAATTTCATTCAAAGTAATGTTTCTTCCCATATCTTATCAAAAAAACATGTTCCAACAATGTTTCCCATGTCTTTCCAACATTTATCAATACCATGTATTTTCCATCACTTTTCCCATCATTTTCCCATCATTTTCCCATCTTTGCTTCCCAGTCTTGTTGCTTACCCTCTGGTAATCAGACGTGGCTTGCTGGAAAATCCTCCATTTTTGGACGACTGTGCCATTACAACCTTCATTTACACGGGGATGCTTCTCTAATTTTCCAATTGTCAATTATTCGCCATAATTTTCGCTATATGTTCGATCATTTTCCATGATTATCCATAATTCTTCATATATGATATGTTCCATAGATTTTCCATGATTTTCCCATGTCTTATTGCTCAACTCCCTTACGTTTTCTGCCCACCCCGTGTCCCCCCGAACCGCTTGGCTCCGACTGCGGCTCCGGTCGCGCACGTCTTCCCAGCAGCGGCGCCGGAGCTGTGCCAGGAGCTGACGGAAGAGGCTGAGCTCGGGGAAGAGATCCTGAACTCAGCAGCTCTGGGATCATGGTACAGTGGTTAAACTACTATGGTAATACCAACTATAGAACTACCATAGTTTATAACCATATGTATGGTCATCAAACTACAATGTATTGTATGGTTCTTAGAATGGCTATGATCTGATAATGTTGTGTTTTGTTTTTTAATATGGTCATTCAGTCATTTCTAGTCATTCAACCAAAATCTTTAAATCACCATCCAACCAACCAAAGGGTCAGTTTTATCCCCAATATGTTCATTAATATTCCTGATATATCCTGAATACACCAAATATTAGCCGTTGAATCACCATTCATCCAACCAAAAGCGCAAGGAAAAATATTCCCATTGATACTTCCAATATACGTCTCCATCAAAACTACCAAGAATTAAACTTCATCCAATCGAAGGTTTGACCCTCCAAAGACCACCCAAACTTAAAAAGCGTAATTAAAACTATAGCAAAACAACTTAGATGTTGGTTCCAAACACCATTTTTTAAGCTACTTGGAAGGTCCAACTAAATTTTCTCAGTGTTGACCAAGCATCAAAGATCTTCTGCCACGCGGCTCGCAGAAAGCGCGCCCCCGGACGTCCCGCTTCCACCGCAGCGCAGCGGGACAGCAGGGTGATGAAATGCCTGGGATGAAATGGGAATCTAAAAAGCCCATCACTGGATCCATAGATGGGAACATGAGAATTATATAGAATTGAATTATTAATGATTCATAAGACTTAGTATAGTATAGTACAGTATAGGCTATGGTGACTTTCAATGATAAATGCATGATTGTTGAGGATTAATGTTAGTGACTCTATTAGTGACTATTATCACTGGATCCATTGATCCATGGGAGAATGGGAATTATTGATGACACTGGAAAAAGGTATTTGGGTCGAGGCTGACAGGGAGAGAGACTTTCCCTTTCGTTAAAAAAACAGTGCTTAAACACTTAATATAGCGATTATCAATGATAAATGGAAACTTATACAGTAAATGAACAATGTAACAATGCTAGTAAAACACTAGGAGGCAGCATCCCCAAGTTTACCATAAATGGGTAGTACATGGTAGAACCATCAGAATATATTGGTGTTTTAGTTAATGGTTTTTAATGGGATCTTTATGGATTTGGGATCAAACTACGAAGCCATGGGATGTTCTATTTCATCTGATGTGGGTGTGTGTGAAAATTGAGCATACCCCCTAAATGGCAAGTGTGACAGGACAAATGATGATAAAAAAATGGTAAACCATATTATTTTCAGACAAACCCATACAATTATGGATGATTTGTAGAGGATCATGGTGGTTTGGAATGGTTTGAAGAGGTGTCATACTGGTTTCTAAAGGCTATGAATTGAAGGGTGGGCCAATTTATAACAATGAAGTGAAGGCTATATAGTAAAAGAAAAGGAGCCCTGACATGGCGACGAAGAACGGTGAGCCAGCTACTGACCCAGCAGACCATCCTACGGTAAGAATGCTGGTATTTGCAGGATCATATCCTGGGAAATTCAAGAGGGCCTGAGGACCCCCTTTGTTTAGGTATTGCATTGTCATCAGTGTGCCCCATGATTCGTTCGCAATGATCCATGATATCCATCTGTCATGTGACTGTATCTGGATCCTCTAATGTACATCCCCTTCACTTGGATTTGCTTAGTGAACCGCGCGAATAGAACATATTCCCTTTTTCAATTCTCCAAAGATTGTGAATTTGCCATTGGGGAAACAAGCCAAAACATCGACTCAGCAACTCCAAGACAGTTGATTTTCTCATTAAAACCTCCATGCATCGTGGATTTCCCTATATTTCCCCATGATGTTCATAAAGCATCAAGGTTGGATGTATCCCCTACTCCTTTTCTTTTACTTCCTGGTTTTCCTTCCTGGTCAAATCATCAAATCCCACGGATGTTGCCAACTCCCGAGATCCCTCCCATAGCCAATTCATACCTCCTCCGTCAAAATGGTCAGAGATTGTACAACCCACCAGTTATTCATCAAATGGTTTACCCAATTCTGTTGGCTACACCAGTCGATCAAAAGAAAACAGTTGGGAATTAGCAATCACCTTTTTGTGGAAACAATGGAACACAAAAAAATAATGACGTTTGGAGACTCAATCAAACATTCCCCATAAATAAAGGTTATAGCTGGGGAAAACATGGAACTAACTAGTGGATTTTCCAGCAAACCACGCTTGATGTTTGGAGACTTGAAGATGACAATTTCCCTAATTTCCCCAACAAAATCGACGCCGAGCTTCCCCTGTTTCGGTCGATCCGAGGCTTCGAAAGCTTTGCGAAGCGTCTCTGACCTCGATGCGTCGAGGCCCCTGTTGGTACGGATTGTGCTGAATCTTTAGTGAGGCTTCCATGAAGTACATTCCAAACCAGGAGAAATAAAAGTTAAGACAAGATTAGCCCTGTGGAATCGTGTGGATCCAAGTACGCTTCTAACATTTGGGCCATGATCTAGGGGGTGATTTCTAGCTTCCAGGAAGTATTTGGATCCATAAGGAAGATGATGAAGATTACATAATGCATTGTATATTCAATCAGCTATTAATGTTCATCACATTGCCTTCATAGTTCGTTTCCATTGTAATTCTCATGACCTTTTCCAATGTTGGCGAAAACTTCGACACCGGGGCTTCCTGGCGGATCAATGTCTCCAGGCTATACTTGTACCATAGCTCATGATATTGTAAATATATATCATAATATATACACATGGGAGCAAATTATAAACATGTATTAATGAGTATACAATATCAGATTATATGATATATAGTCTATATAGTAAATAAATGTAAATAATGACTTGGCAATCATTGGAATATCACAAGATAGATAGACATATCAGACTCCAGACCAAAAATTACGATATTCTTTCCGGGTTTGTCATCACTCACCGAGAGACCCGTAGAAGTTCAGCAAGGAGGTTGCCTCGTTGCCATCAAACCATTCCTTGGTCCAAGGCTGTATCTTGAGACACTCAAACAATTCGTAATGGTAGAGTTAGCTTGGGAGCAGAGCTATTTAAATCTATCAAAACCAGAATTGCACACGTTCCTGTTTGTCTCACACAGGATAAATTGGTCTTCGGTAATCTATTTTGTCCATCCAGTCTTGATCCACCCCTGTGTGTTCGTTGTCCACTATCCCGAACCACACCAAGAGTTTCTGAGGGAATAGCCATCTGTTCCACCAAAAAGATATACAAACATTCTCATTGTCATAGTCATTATTAATTCCTATTTTCTTTTTAATGTTTATCATTCTTGTGATCATTATCATCCCATAAATTCCCATTAAGTCACCAAGTTGCCCATGAAGTCACCCACAAAACCCATAAAACCCACCGGTACCAAGTCATAGTCTCTCTCAGTACCATGTGTGGCACCACCCCCTGCCACGCAGGCAGAAACGGAGCACGCGTGACCACCTCTGAGAACAGGAAGCTGCAGTGGCTTTGGGCAAAAACCACCAGGGAAACCTGGATTTTTTACCAGTAAACATGGGGAAAATGTTATTTTTACCCATAGAAATAGGGAAAACCTTGGTTTTGATCGGAAAAAAATGATGGTTTCGGTGGTTTCCGGTTGAAAAACTGTTGCTCATCCAATTCTGGGACGTGGGGATGACAATGTTTCACTTAGTGTTGTTTCTGTGCTGTAGGCATAGTAGCGCTACCGTATTTCAGCAGCCACATATGGGATTTCACAAGCAAATGTAGGTGTTTTGACCAATCAAACTTGGAGTTTAAACTAGCAAAAGTAGGGTAAAGAGTAGGTTTGGTAAATGGTTTCGACCCCTTGAACAAGATCTGTCATCATCAGTCCTGCTTGAGAGTCAGAATGGGCGAAAAAAATGAGCATGATAATCTTGATGTTTAGGATCATAATTATAATCACTGTGTTGGCCACAGCCAAAGAGTCATCATCAAACAGTCATAGTCATCATCATTATCATCATCATCATCATCATCATCATCATCATCATCATCATCATCATCATCATCATCATGATCCTGGAAGGATACTGATACTGCTGGGTTTCCACACATTTCCGCGGAGCATATGCGGACAATTGCCTGGCTATCGGCCAAGAGTTGAACTCTTATTCCCTGACAAACAACACATCCAATTGTTTGACCCATGGAATTAGGAAACCCACCAAAACTCTTACGGTCCATGTTTCCCTCTGGCAAGGCACACAAAAAATGCAGTGGAATGGGGTCCTACTGGCGAGATGTTCAACGGTACTTTTGTATTGTGTATAGAGCCTTGGACTTCCAAACTCAAATAGAACATAGTGACTGCGTACTTCTCCCGGTTCCAAAGATATCCTGCCCAGCGATTTCAGCCCAACAAAGTTGCCGGTTGAAATCGTGAAAGTCCAAATAAAATAGGGGAAACAGTCAGAGTCTTCCACCCCCCAAAACTTGACAAAGAATCAGCAGAATCACCTTCCAACCTTCCACCACCCAACGGCCCCGCATTGCGCCTTCGCACATGAAGCCCACCACTGCCAGCAGCAGCCGTGCAGCTTCCTGGAAGACTGCCTTCTCAGGCTCCTTCGTGGCATAATCTGTTGGTTGATAGGTGAAATAGGAGGCATCTACATGCTTGATACATGCATTAAACAAAAAAACACGTGTTGAAATATAGGGTAAAGAACTTGGTGGCTCACCCCAGGAATCATCAATGGGTTCGCTCACCCCAGTGAAATAACTGGACTGACCCTACTTGCGGGTTTATAAGCCACTTACGAACTGGGGTGAGCGAGCAAGTAATCACTAAACAGGGAGGATTCAGCTTCCCAAGAATGGCGAGTGGTTGATGGTGGCTGCTGGCTGGAATTTCATTATTGACAACTGGATGCAAATGGGAACTGCACGCTGCAAATGCTGGGGACGGTTCTGTTTGTGGATATTCAATCGACCAATATGGAAGTCTAAGATATCAGCGAAGGAGAAGGAGATGATCAACGCTCAGCTATAGGCACCTCTTAGGTTAGCAGTGAACATGGCAACGCCCCCGTTGGATTGATGGCGTGAAATACCTGCAAATGAGGCTTTCTTAATCAAGTGTACTGGGGTTGTACTGTTTATATAACTTGATTAATGTAGGCAACCCAATGCCATAAGGCTATCATGGCCTATCATTTGGGGATGGTTTGTAGAACCAATTACAATGATTTTGGGGATGGTGTATGGTTTATGGTTTACCACAAGTGGGACATGAACTAATCCACAAGCTGGAAATCCCAGTGTCAACTGATCTGGGGGTGGCAGCAGGTGAACTGGGCATTGTATACGCCGCTCTAAGCAAGAATAAATGGGATCTTAAGCTACAAATGATGCTTGCATGGTTTCAGCTGTTTCCTGTAATTATAGTGCTTTTAAATGGGGCTGTTCATGAATGAGATGGGGAATTCAAACTGCACATGTCTGCCAAGAAATGGAGAATTTGACCAATGGAGCCACAAGTGGCGTGTAGATTTTTGATGCTGAACCAGCTCATGTGGACGTCAGTCCTGGATGGAAGTGGGGATAGCAAAGAAATGAAGACATAGAATATGAAGGGACACAGCCAATCAACAGGTATTGCTGCGACTTTCTCAACGGGAAGAACAAGACCCGCCCTTGTCGGATTGAACCGCAGCTTGAGGTCCACCTCCCCTTCCAAAACAGGAATGCGAGGTGAACTCAACCAAGTTAGGAATGCAAGCAGCAAAATCTATACTGGCCAATCAAAAGTTAGATTGCAACATTTTGGTCTGGGTTGAGTTTGAGGTACAGCACGTTGTTTGTGATACCGACACGTAACGGGCATTGAAAACATAGGTTTCGGGAACTTAAAATTTGATCCACTTTGACCCCATGGACGCACAAAATGTGGGTCCAGAAGAACCAAACTTGGGCCTCCGCTTCAGATTTGATGCTTCGGAGCTTGAATTTGCGGCCAGAGAAAATACTTAAGATCTTCCCAGTAGATTCCCCAGTCCTGGTGGCTTAACCAATGAAACTCAGCAAATCGCAAGGACCCCCCATGCTGTCCACCCTCCCTGGACCTCTCTCATCTGTTCAGTGATCTCGCAGCCCATTAAGGTGGTGACCCTGGCCGCCAAGATCCCTGGTTTGCAGGTTTCCTAAGTCATGGGGGTATCCCAATAGCTGGATGGTTTCCTAAATGCCTTCAATCAAATTTGGATGATGCAAGGGGGCACCCCCATGACTTAGGAACCCCCCAATATCTATCCATGATTGATGTATCCATCAACGAATTCCTTCCGAATGATCGAAATGAATCTGAATGAAGGGAATTATCACATATTGGATCATCTGAGTTTGGTCCAATGATAATTGCCCTCTGGTAAACTAACATACCTGCGGAAAATCACCATGTTTAATGGGAAAATCCACTATTCTATGGCAATGCTCAATAGCTACGTCTATATAATTACCAGAGGGTATAGAGTGCTTCAGGTGAATCCCACCAGAAGAGGTCCCTCAAAGCCAATTGAACTTGAGACCAGGCAGTGGATGTGTAACACTAACGCCAACCGCCAGCAGTAACAATTCAAAGCACCCACATGATGACCGTGACAAACCTATATATGTCAAACACAAAAGAATCCAATGAGTTTGTAAAGCTTTTGGTCAAATCATAAACCCACAGACTTTGGTCAAGTTTGTCCTAGCGGATCAAATACATGGTGACACGACACTAAAGATGCACATCCCCACGTCATAGTGGATCTTCTTCGTGCACAAAGACCCATTGTAAAGTAATTACTCATATTGTAAGCTTGTATACGCACTTCAAAGAAATCAAGCACATATACAGACATATGTCATATGACATATTTATATCTATAGAATATAAAACACAAAATATATTGGGCAAATGTGTTGTTCAGGTTCCAATCGATCAAACACACTCCATTCTGCAGAAAAATCGCCCATCGTCCGTCTTCCCGGTGCCGCGCCGTAGCAGAAAACTCAGGGCTTCGTCCGCCTCGGGCGCCTCAACGAAGTCGGAAGGGGGTGGATCTCATGTCCCGGATGAGGTTTATGGAGATATAATGTGGATATAGTTTGGATATATTATGGATATATAATATAATTAGATTAATATACACTACAGGACATATAGATATCATACTTAACTTTATGGGTCAGGTCCTGTGACATCACCAAATCCCCTTGGGTGTGTCTGAAAATAGGAAAGTGTCTGGTATAATCTAATGGCACTTTATTACGAACAATTATGATTCACCGGTGTATTTCGTTTGGTATTCTATTTTCAGACAGACTCATATTCATATGTCATATCCCAAAGAAGTGAAGGGAAGAGACCTCCACATCACAAATTTCGGACGTGAACATGGAGGCAAAACCATCAAGACCCCCTGGTTGAACATGGCCATGATTCCAGCGGCATGACTTTTGTTGGTGTAAGTTGAAAAGTTCACCGGAATTGTTTAGTGATCCTACCTCAAGCGATCTTTGAAAATGACTCGTACCGACGGGGAATGCAGGCGGAATGCTGGGGCCAGGGCCGGTTCAAACTTACTGTACTGCGCGACGCTAACATGAAATACACTGATATGGATCCAGGTACTTCCTGAGAAGGGATTTCACCTCCAAAATCATCCCCCAGTTATACTTCCCAAAAGAAGCACGGCTGGATCCGGGACAGAAATGTCTAGAGATGTTATATTATTTCATGTGTGGCGAAATACAAACCCATCAACCTCAAGAAACCCAAGGTTGCCCTGCAACTATCATGGCTCCTGCAACCCCATCCCTGGACCACGCACCTCTACCGGAAAATCCCCTGGCACAGCTTCGAACGAAAGTGAAAGCTGGTGGGATGGAACAAACAAATCAATGTACCAGGAAAGCTGGCAATCGGAGCCTCAGAAAAAGAATACATGTCGATTTTCCTGGCATTTCTGCTGTGACCCCATTGGTTGAGATATTGGTTGAAGGTTTGCAGCAAGCTTGGCCCTGGGGATGGTGATCAAAATGAATGCATCACTGGCAAAATTGCTGATTCATTTATAAATCAAATGAGGCCTAAGAGCAGGTGCTTGATAAGTACAATCATTTAGAATCTGGACCTTTCAGCTTTTGAAAGGTATACACACAATCATTTCACTACGCTTCACAATCAATAAAAAGTACTTGAAGGGTCTCAGTGCAGAAAACAACTATAATCTATAGTTCCCCATATTTCCACCAATCCCGAAACTTTCCTAAACCCTAAACCTGTGACATTTCGACCCAGATCTCTGAGACTTTCCCCTTATGCTCCACCCTCCGCCTCGCACTTTGGCTTTGGGCACAGGGAACCAGGCCACATCACCCAGCAGCACAAAGGGCTCACACCTTGGCTCTGCGAGAAGTCACTCTGGGATCCCCAGAGTGAATTTCAGCGGCAGAAAGTGGGGAGTTATTCTTCTTAACTTTTTTTTTGGTATATACCCTTTGGTTATTTAACATGACATAGCCATGGAAAATCACCTATGAATGGAGGTGTCTAGCTGGGGAAATCATGGGTAATTATGTTAAATAACCATATGGTAAAATAGATTGATTCATTTGGAACAACAATGAGAAAACTGTAGTGGCTAGCTACACTCCGGTAACAAACCTAGCAATGGAAAAGACCGATCAGGGGATTTCCCATTGTCGAAGGTAAATCACAGCCACAGTGGTTCACAGACATGATTCGGGAGTAGATGCGATTTGATTTGCCACTATGATCTCGTCATATCCCACGCACAAGTAGGGGCCGATCATTGCAGTAAATTCAAGCGGATAAGATCAATAATTGTTTCAACTAGATTCCACAGCTGTATGTCCTTCAGACCTACTTCTGCCCCAAGCCCCGACGCAAGACCCCTGAAGTCAAACTCCATGGTTCGCAAGTGGAGCGCCTTCTATTTCCCCCAAAAAATAGTGCCCTACGACTATTCCAATACTTCTTGTGAATGATATAAGATGATAAACCCTCTGGTAAACTAACATAGCTATGGAAAATCACAATTCTTAATGGGAAAATCGACTATAAATGGCCATGTTCAATAGCTATGTTAGTTTACCAAAGGGTAATTCTTGTGAATGATATAGTACCGGACCATATCTGAACTTCAGGGATGGTTCCACTCTTCCAATAACGACTTATCCTGCCATTTAGCCTCTGGTGATTTAACATAAGCCATGGAGAATGAGCCATTTAAGTAGATGCTTTGTGATGATTTACCCATTAAACATGGCGGATGTTCCATAGCTATGTTTGATCACTGGAGGATAGTTCCCATGAAATTACTATTTCTTGATGATGAAACCACCATTAATCCATATATCATCCCCATCATATCACCATGGTTATATATATAAATATATATATATATAACACCATATGTCCAATTTAAATAAGAGGCGATGATTTGCGATGAACCTATATAATATGGTTATATTGTGTGTTAAAAAAGATGTTATATGTTTTCCATAGCAAACCGTTCAATAACCACGGGGTACCCTCTGGTAAACTAACATAACTATGGAAAATCACAATGGTAAATCCACTAGAAATGGCCATTTCCAATAGCTATGTTAGTTTACCAGAGGGTATGTCCTTTCATTCCCCACCATCCGCTTCTCGACAACAGGACAAGCTGCTTCCACTGTTTGTCCTTCGCCTGGGAGGCCTCGAGCCGCGGGATGGCAAGTACCCTTAGAAACAATGGTAAAATCATGGGAAAATACGAGGAAATCCCCTAAAATTATGGGAGCGATTGGGAAAATATATAGGAATATATGATGTATGTGGATAATCCTGCTAGAAATGGAGGTTTATAGCTGGGAAAAGCATCGAACTAAATGAGTTTTTTTTCCAGCACGCCACGTTTGATTGCCGGAGGGTATGTTTAAATGAGTTGAAGCCACCAACCAGATATCACATATCGACATTTGATTGAAACAGTCTGATCTTTCACATGGGGTGATGATCAATAAATCACCACCCCACCATCATGATTCCACTCATATACCCCGTGGATCCAAACACGTTCTGAGAAGGTACTTGAAGTCCTAAATCATACCCCAAACATCCCCAAACACTTTCTATTCGAAGGTACGGCTGGTTCCAGGTAGAATTTCATCATGTCATGTCAATCATTTCTCCCCAAAACAACTCGCGCCTGCGCCGGCACCGCAGGCTGCACCGCGGGAAGCGGTGGTGTGGGCGGCCGCGGAGGCATCGGCATTGAACCTATGGGATCTCGTGGTGAATGGGTGGCTAGCTGGGAAATCCCATATCAAAGGAGGATTATAGCTGGGAAGATCACCTTGAATTCATTATAAATGGATATTAAATGGATATAAAAATGGATATAAATGGTTGAATTTTCCATTAAATGTATAATCACGGGATGGTATCACTTGGATGGTATCACTTGTTTGGGATGGAAGAATGGCTTTCTAAAACACAATTAGAAGTATTCTCGGGATATAATTGGGGTAAGTCTTGTGGTTGATTCACTGGTTTGATTGGAGGGAAGTAATACAGGGTTTCCAATGAAGTTCACTCTTTTTTAGTTTTACGCTGACAACATATTTACGTCTCCCGCAACCTGGTATTTTTTGTATGGCGGTTAGGGATGCTGGGTTCATGTGTTTATCATGATATTGGACAGTCCGAGTCCCAGTCACCTGATCTCAAATACACCAAATACGGAATCCCAACATCAAAAGACGCTGCATATTCTACCAGGGTGTTGTCTGGGAGCAATTCTTTTATCTGAGGGACTCAGGGATTTATAAATAGCCTAGAAACGGTGATGTAACCAACAACAGTGGGAGTAGAAGTATCATAATTCCTGTGGTTTCCGCCATAACTTCTGGATGCACCGTCCCATTACTTCACCACTATTTCAAGTGCTGTATAACAACCTTACTGGCGTGAGAACATATCTAGGGGGCCCCAAGAGATTTCACATGTTCACTTGATTATCATGATGCACAATTTGCAGCGTTTAACGTGGAGGTATGTTTGTCGTTTTGAGAGTCTTTGACCGGCAGTCTCCTGTTGAAACAGAGCCACCTGCTGAACAAGAACTATTCAGTGGTTTTTAGTTCCGAAGTAGGAGCGGTACTGACTATAGTGTGGTTGGGAAACTCATAGTAGATCCTTGGCTCCCCTCTTTGGTGAATATGGCTACCCCTAGCTCCGTTGCTTCCTCCTAACCACTGGATAGCTGAAAAACGTGTGTGTGTGTGTGGATACTCCTCTTACCAACAGACCTTCACCCCTGCTCCAACTGAGGCCTTGTCGGTTCTCCCCGGGGAACGCAGGCGACTGTGCGGGCGATACCACGTGCGGCCGCATGTTTCCTGGCGCAGAATGGGAGGATGATCCCGAATGAACTACCCACAATTATGGGTGGTGATTGCTACATTTGTTTCTCACCCCATGTCGTGGTTTCTTGTCGTTCGTGTCGGATGGCCACCATGGAATCCATTCAATTTTAATGGTCAAACGATTCAAATGTCCCACTTCGAACCAATTCCATTACCCTCTGGTAAACTAACATAACTATGGAAAATCACCATTCTTAATGGGAAAATCCACTATAAATGGCCATTTTCCATAGCTATGTTAGTTTACCAGAGGGTAACCACTGATCCCTTTGAAGAACTTCTCGAATCCAAAGTCCTCAAAAAAGATGGCCGCGGATCACCAGCCCCTGGGATTTCTCCAACATGGGGATACCCTAAAGCTGATCAACCAATGAGGAAACGCATTTCACAATATTAGCTCCTATAGGTGGTTTCCTAAAATAGGGGTACCCCCAAATCATCCATATTCATCCATTTCATTCTCGGATTTTCGTTCTAAACCATCTATTTTGGGGTACCCCGATGACTTAGGAAAACCCCATATATAATGTCCGAAAAGAATCAGACACACCCAATTCGCTCCAATGATACTCCGTATCTCATCATTCTTCCTGGTTACGTTGTCCTGCCCAGGAGCTTTTTTCCAACAACAAGTGTGAAAGAAGTGTAATCAGCACCTCAACCGCGCTTTGACAAAATTAACTTCGCTCAAACAAAGCATCATCTTACATTTTACGCTTGAACAGGGTTGCTCCCATTTTGGATGGTTGGTTCTCCATATAAATGGTGGTTTGATTGGGATACTATCCATATTTTGATGATTCGTTTCACATGAATTTCCCATGGGGCTGATGTGAATACACGCGTTGATTTTTGGCACCCCGGCAGAAACAAATCCGCCGATCCCCGTCCACTCCTGCCAGTTGTGGAGGCGGCCGTTGACCACCTCAAAAAGAGCATGGCCGAAAAAAGACTTTCACCAGCAACAAATGTGTTTGGATCAAGTTACAATGGTATATGATGGTATATGATGGTTTATGGTCTATGGTCACTCATCCCATAACGGGAATCCTGATACGATATTGGTATTTACAGTAACTCCCTATTGATCTATTAATCGATTGATGACCATCCTCCAATATGGGAAACTACCCCATGTTTTGACAGTGACACAAATGGTGGAAAATTGGAAGCGTAAAAGGCTAGAGTGCCGAATTGGATTTAACCAGCAAAGCTGGTGAAGAAATGGATAGAACATCCTCAAACCAGCAAACAAAAGGAATTCAACCAACCAAAATGAGTTTAGCACAGTCAAACAACAGGCTTTGAAAGAGGGGCTCAAAAATAAGAAGGTACAGTCAATTTGGGGCCACATTTTTGGCTGGGTGATTTCCAATTCATGTCATAATCATGGATGTAACCAGTCTGAACCCCAGCTGTTACATTTGGAAACGGGACTTTTGATCACTGGTTGCTGGCGCATAGCCAGCCTGGAAAATCTGAATCAGCTGCGCATCCTCATCCTATGTTCATAGATTCACATAAGAAGTATTTGAACCCCAAGAAAGCCATTGACACCAGCACACCTACACACACACAGAACACAGGTCTGGCAAGTCTGGCAGATTTGTTTATCATCATTTTGATGATGTTTACCATTGTTGTCAGTAATCGTAAAGACTATTTAGATCATGTTTTAGCATTGATATTCTCATTGGCCAAGTGAGAATAATCCAAGTCGATTATCCCACATACAAACCCAGCTGGCTGTCAATTCGAGTGAATCTGCCCCTGAGCACAGCACCAGGGGCATCAGGTTGAGCACCCCACCCTGAGTTCCAAGGGTGGTGTTCCAAATTCGGCAACCATGGCTTGTTTGAAAAAGACCGCTTAATGTGGCAGTTGTACCTTGATGAGTCCCGGCACACCATCCGGTAATCCCCGAACTGAATTGGATGTGTGTGCGTGTGTTCTTTTTCAGTCATAATTCAGCTACATGTTGGGAAACAAATTTCAGAATTGTCCAGCTAGCCACGTTTCATTAGAGTAAATATGCCAAGGGAAAGGTGTCCCCAAGCTATTCTTGTGGGTGTTTCTGTGAGGCTCCAGAATCTATAGGTTTCTATGATGCGTTCTTACCCAAGATGTCGGTAACTCATCTGTGAGGTCCGTGAGGTCCCAAGGTAGACCCGTATTTGGGTCAGATTGTAAAACGGAATGATATAGGCGATGAATGGATAAGACCCATTTAAACCCGGTGCAAACTCTTAAACTATTTACTGTAATGCTATTTATAGAACAAATTTTGGAATGTTGTTGTACAGTCAACCCTTTAGATCACTGTTGTTTGAAACGTACCAAATGGGCATGGGTGACAAAATCCAGCCCATGTGCTACAACCATTTCCTTGCGTAGCCAATTTTGCAATCACCAATAGATTGCTTGCTCGGAGACTCTATATAGTTACACCATGTTACACTCCCTACATACATGGTCCCAGTCATATGTGATTTCATACCTTGGATTGTTTATTCGTCCACTAAAGATAGATGGAATCAGAACATTATTCGACAATGTATCGGCAAACAAAAATCATGGTGCAACATCGAATATGAACATCTAGAAACATGCACTTGTGTAAGATTAACAACTTATGGAAGATGATATCAACATCTCATAAAGAAACACCTAACAACAAGATACTAGTAGTTAATAATGTAATCATGCAATCATGTCAGCAATGTTCGTAAAGCTGGTCAATTTGGGGATGGTTTACTAATGTGGGTAAAACAACAATAAACCACCCATTTGGGAATGGTTTATATATACCATCTATTTATGGTGAAATTGGGGATGGCTTATTATTGTTTTACCAACATTATGGCTTTCCCAACATCAATCATCATTTGAAGTACCCACCCACCTCGTGATTGACCCTGCTGTGCCAATGGCACTGGAGCAATCTGAGCCATGCCTGGTGCCCCGTTGCGAACGTGAGGCCGTTGGTTTGTAACGACCATTTGGGGCCCCAAAAAACGATAGAAACCAAAGGAAACTGAGGATTGAATGGGATTTATAGCTGATTTATGATAGCTAAGTTGGTGCAAATCACTCCAATTTCACCATGGTTTATGATACTGATAACTATAGCATTCATGGGGATTATAAACTTATTATAAACCAACAAACATGACTGGGGGGCCCCAGATTGTAGGTGAACGATTGAATTTATGGTATATAGATCAATAACTAATGAATTTGAATGGGATCAATTAGGGTTTGTGTTAGATATATGTGCTATAGTCATCTATAGTCAATGAATCAACGGGGCTTATAGACTAACTTATAACTTATAACTAACTAGGAGGTACTACCTTGTACAAAATATATTGGAGTGAATTGGGGTGAGCATCCTGAAATGGGTCCAAAAAGAGAATGCGAAAGCAAGAAAACTTGGCAGAAGGTGGGGATAGACAACATCATAATACGGCAATCAAAGATTGCAGAGATGGTTTTGTTGTGGCAGCTTGTCTCAAAAGCAGAGAAACTCTGGATTTTGACGAACAACATGTACATCCACAAGACACAAAAACTACAGGGAAATGACGACATTCTCGGGAGCCTCAAGAGAAAATGTGCAACATAACGGGTGAGAATACCAGAGTTCTTAGTCACAGTACTAATTTCATGACCCAAAAGTTAACGTCCAATTTAATACAACTTGGTTCTATTTTGCCCAGGGTTGGATGATGGAAAAACATGGAAAAACTATCCAGGACACTTCTACACTTTCAAGGTACAAAACCGATAGATTTTCCTGAGAAATTTCTCAAGATGTTTCCTTAAATCAATCCATTGAGACTCCCATGAAGTCCTTTTAAATCCCATTCTACTCCCATCAGATATCCCGTGAAGCATCCCATTATATCCCATGATATTCCCATTAAATCCCAGCCTGAATACGGATAAGATCCCATCTATTAAATCAAATGTCCAATCAGATATTCCCCTCATAAGATATTTTGGTGTTTCCTATGGTACCCCAAAATCATCCATGTTATTTTCGGATTTTCCATATTTTTCCATGCAATGAACCATCCAGCTATTGGGGTACCCCCCATGGGGCCCCATGACTTACCCCACCTGGGCGCGGAGGCACCTGGAGCGCGGACCCCAAAGGGATGCCGAAAAGGCCAGGGTGGCCCCATATATGTTCCAGGTGTCGAACTTTTCGATCTTCTTCCCTGGTTGTTATATATTTATACATGTGTATAAATATGTATATATATATATATATGAATATATGAATATATATATATATATATGAATATATGTATACATATATATATATACATACATACACAATATATGTATACATGTATATTTATATGTATACACTCCATATGCAACTCCAACTTCCGAGGTTCAGTATCTGAATCTTTCTCCACTTGGTGAATAGAACTATGGATTTCATGGTCCAGCGCAAGGGTAGGGTTGTGCCAGGCGTTTCTGACTGAAGTTTGAACTACCTGTAACTACCCGGAAATCCCAAAACACCAACTGAACTTGGTCAAATTTGGGACCCACCAAAAACCCAAATCCAACTATTTCAGCAATGAGAAACCTCCAAAATATGTACCCTCCGGTTATTTAACATAGCCATGGAAAATCCCCTATAAATGGAGGTTTTAATGGGAAAATCATTCAAAATTGGCAATTTTCCATGGCTATGTTAAATAACAAAAGGGTATCATCCAACTGGTTTATCATCCATTTTCTCAGCCTCCTCGAAAGGTTCAACTGGAAAAACACCCTTTACAAACACCACCCAAATATTATCGTTGGGTATATCCCCACTATTAATCTTGATTGTTGCTTTCATTATTGCTGGTTATATCATTTTATATCATCTTATATCATCTTATATCATGTTACATCAAAATCATCCCATATAATCTCCCATATCGAATCATCCATGTTGTTGACGATGTATCCCATCCTTATCCCCATTACATCCCACCCCATTAACCAGGTCATACTACCACAGTTCACCTCCATTTAGAGGTGTCTGGAAATGGAAAAAAATACCTCCATTTATAGCCATCGACTTGGGAAAGTAATGATCAACCATTGGTTTTAGTGGTACCATGGGGTACACTATTTTTCACACAAACCCATCTCATCTAGCTGGTTAGTAGATACTCCCATTTGTAGCTTTCAGATTAGTCAGGATTAGTTACTACCCATCTGATGTTGCCACGCATCCAACCCATCAAAACCCTTCGAAAAAGCTGTGCCCCAAGCAGTGCCTGCGCAGGTGCCCGAGCTCCGGTCAGCGCTGACGGTCCCGGCGGAGGTCCCGCGGTGTTGAGACGCTGAAGCACCTGGTGGGAAAGCATCGAGGCACATCCCAAATTATAGCTGATAAAATGCTGATATATTGGGATATATTGGGATGCATATCTAATTATATATTTATATCTATATGTGAGATTAAAATGGTTATATTATATGGGATTAAATGGAGAAATTGGAAAACTCACCATATATTGGCCATATAGTGGTGATATGATATAACCCAGAACTTCCGCGCGCAAGTTTAACTGGTACTTTGACAACGAATTAGTTTAACTTGAACCTTTCACAACGTTCATGTTTTACTTGGCGAACATCTGGACCGATATGGGCAGATTTTGTGCGTCGGCGGCATACTAGGCAAATCCGGAATCGCCTATAACACACAGTATCACCATGATATAGGTATATACATAATATCATTTACTAATTATATGTGTATAACAATGATTATAGAAACCATATATTATGGATATTTGGCTTATAAACCTCACAAGTATAGAATCTAGAAATATTTCATGATTTACTATAATATATATATATATATTGCACCTATATAGTATATATCATACCATGTAGTATATGTACCATTATTATAATTAACCATGTAATGCCATCTGTAGTTATACATATATCATATATTGTATCCCTATATTAATGGTATAATTAACCGTATTAATACTATATGTATGCAATCAATTAATGATGTATTGATAGTATATATCATACCATATTGCCATATAGTAGATGTATCATAAGGTATATCATTACCAGTACTATAACTAACCATACAACACCACACACATATATATATATATGTTATATATAGTAATAGGGAAACTATATAATTTATCATATAAACATCAACTAGCCATTAACCAACATTAACTATACATTAACATCAACTAACCATATAATCAGTAATGTGTTGTTAGTTATGGTTAGTTAATAGTTATGTTACCATATTGTATATATATATATATATATATTAGTTCATGTTTTATATATCTATATTAACTAACTGTTACCCCAGATATAGTATCCCTTTTGGCAGTAGGCACCTCTGCCTTCATCGCCGCCAACATTTCCCGCTGCTCCATGGGGCTGGCGCTCGCGGCGCCGCTGGGCAGCTGCTGCGCCGCCAGGGCCTGCCGTAGAACAGCGGGAGGCCGCACGAAAAACGGGGGATGGGTCAAGGATGATCAAAAAACATCGAAAAACCTGGGAGAGTTTAGATGATTTTAGATGATTTCAGTGGTGATTTTAGATGATTTTAGATGATTTTAGTATATTTTAGTGGTGATTTTAGTGGTTTCACCTTGGTTTCACCCCAAAATGGATGGAACAACTGGTGATTTTCCAAACCTGCAGAGAGTCCACACCTCCGCCTGCATGTCCATCTCTTCGGGCGTCAGCATGGCACCGGCGGCCGGCACGGCGGCCCAAGGATGGTGAGAGATTTAGCTTGGAAATCTTCCCTATGGATCCAAGTACTACCTGAGAAGGTACTTAACTTCACCTCCTAAATCAAGCTCCAGTCATACTTCCCGAACAGAAGGTACGGCTGGATCCATAGGGATTGACACTTCCAGATCCAAGACAAAGAGGTGGCTGGAACTCACACTCTGTTTCGGTGTGAGATGCACCCAAAAATTGTCCAAAAATTGGTTTGATGTAAGTTCAAGTCATCTAGAAATGCAAATCCACCCGAAGCGGTGCTTGGGAGGTGGGTCTGGGGGTGTTACCCCAGGACTTGCCCAGCATCTACTGCAGGAACAGAAACAGCTCGGAATTGGGTACCAACCAGGTTAGGCCCCCAAACGATAGCTAAGTCGACAACTTGGTGAAATCTATGTGTATGGGGAATCTGACGAACTAGAACGAACTAGATCATAGGTTTAAAAACCAACAAACCTTTTACGGGGGGAGGGGCCAAAAACATCGGTGGGGTTGTTGCTGCGAGCCATTTCTGCTGGGTTGAAGCTACTGAAGCTGGAGCCAACGATGGCTATGTAGGCAGCTTTGCCAATCAACAGGGCCAATGAGCTGGTTGCAAGATGCGTTTGGAAATGGATCAATAAAGAGGCACATTTACGATGTTTCCCCTCGAGTGGCCACAATTGAACAGTAATGGCTTCGAGCAACCCTGGACCAACCACTCTGGACATTTGCAACAGACTCTCTGGTAGAATAATCACCATGAGATAAAATATGATCCAATGATATCAAATGCATCGCATGTTGAAGCACCAATCGGAGTGCAACAATCAAAGACCTTGAGTTCGCCTGACCATCAAAGGCAAGTGCCCCTGCGTTATGAGGTGATGTCTACCAACAAATTCTAAGCATAACTAGATGATGTGTTCATCTACTAACGCAATATCTAACGAATATTTCACATCAGGATTTCCATGGATTAATACATTTTGAAGCTTATATTGAACATCTTCTTATAACATCTTATAACACATATTTTGAATCTGTTTCTTTTGAACATCTTCGAGATATGATCAGTAGATATTAGCAGATTTATCACCGTGAGCGTCACTCAAAAAGGGGCGCCTCCGATCCAAGACCTCGGGGGACATGTGCGTCAAGGTTCCCACCTTTTCGGTGAGAAGCTGTTTGGGCCTGGCCGTGGCGGCTGGCATCGGCTGGCTGGGGCCCAATGATGTGAATGTTAGTTTAATATGTTATAAGCCGCAGGAATAATAGTTATACAGTTATAAGATGTTCCTCGGCATGAATAAATACTATAGTTACAGCTATAAGTATCAGAAACCATCGTGAAATTGGACTTACAAACCAATTTTGGCTATCTAGGAGGCCCAAAAATTGTAGACAGAGGGTGGCCCAAAAGGTTAGCCAAATGAAATAACTAGGGTAACTGTTGAGTGGCTATAGTAGATATATCCAAGTATAGTTAGTGGGGGCAATAAACCAACAAACATAATTGCGGACAAGAAACATAATTGCGGACACCAAGTTTTATATAAGTGGATTGAAAAGTAAGAGGTCTAAGTGATATATTATTACAGTATATCATATTGTTGCAAATGGCATGTACAACAGTTATATGAGTTGTTACTGTAACCACATACTAAGCAGGATTATTCCCAAGGGGGACGGTCTTGAAGGGAGTGCTGATGAGTTCGACCCAACAATACCCAAAGATACCAGCTGCGAGTTAGGTCATGAAACTTGTGTGTACCCAACAGAAGTCAATCAAAAGTATTTGTTCTCACTGTCACGTCATAGTCATCATCATCGTCGTCGTCGTCGTCGTCGTCGTCATCATCATCATCATCATTTTCGTCAGTCGCAAATCACCAATCATACCTTATCAGTGTGCAGTTCTGCTTGTCATTCCAACAGTCACTGCTCAGTGTTGTTCCCTCATCTTCCAGTTACCTGTCAGATAGATAACCAACCCCAAATTCATAAGGTGAAATGACCCGTTTTCTTTTCTCAATTGGAAGCTTACCCTCCCAACTTTCCGTCTCTTATCCTTGGGCTGGAAGATGAATTTCCAGGAAGCAGTGCTACATTTTTGAGCTTCTATACCGAGGAACCAGAGGATAGGAAGGTTTGCGGATGTCAATTTTCCAGGCATGTCCCTATTGTATCCCATTAATTTTTAATTACCAATGTTGTAATGTCCCGTTTGTGATGATTAATTTCCCATATAGATCATGGTTATTCATCACTGTTTCTGTATGTTGGTGCTCAAATTCCCAAAAACAACTGAAGATTAATCAACTTGGCTTCTACATGTTGATTGCAATTTTCACATATAAATATTAATCATAATTGTTTCTATATTTTGATGGTGAAATAATCATGTTGGTTTCTATATGATGATGGCGAAGTTCCCATCAATTTCCCAATATAAAGCTGGCATTTTCCCCATATAACTGCTTGCCCATCCATGGCCATGTGGCACCTAAAGGTGGTCGACAACCCAAAGTCTGAGACTTTCAGCAGCCTCAGATCTGCATGATGTTGGATCCCATAGGAATTTTCGAAACCGACAAACCTTCTAGGGATCCAACATTTGGTTGGTTTATGTTAATTTACCATAAACATGTCCACAGTTCTGTTAGTTTACCAAAGGCTAATCATAATCATTGGATTGGGTGAAGGGAAAATCTTAACCGGAAACCATGGTGTTTTCCCCATCAAATCTAGAGGTTTCCGGTAAATTTTCCGTTAAAACAATCCAGCGAAACATCAACAATTTGACTTGTTCATGAGCATTACTTTTTCTATGAAAATTACTTTAGATGACTTGTTCATGAAAAACACGTCAAATGGGGATTTCTGGGAATGTAGCACAAATGCAAAACTTCAGCGCTATTTTGGATAAGTGTTATTTCATCTTTTTCATTTGGATGGTTTACGGTGTCAAGGATAGTGGTTTGAGGCCATGCTTTTTCAATGGAGTCCTTCCATATTCAGCAAGGTTTATGTTCTGGTCCGTGTTTTGAGGTAAACCTGTCCACATGATCTTAACATTGACAGAATGAGTTGGAGTCATGGCTCGCATGATCTACTATTCATTAGCAAATTCCTTTTGCTTGACAGGCAATCTCACAATCGTTGTATGATCTGTGTTGGAACAAAACGATTTTCAGAAGCCACCCCAGGTGCCATGCAGGTTTTGCAAATTGGGAACCAACAATGAATGGAATCCTGCTCGCAGTCAAATCAGGTGAATCATTGCCCTGCAATCCTATTCCAAAAGGATGACATTTCCCATGTGCTGGTCCTTGTTGGATCGTAGAGATGTCCCCCTGAAAATGTTGCTATCATGCTGGGCAAATCATTTCACTGGATTGGTTAAAGGGAAAATCTTCACCGGAAACCATGGTTTTCCCCATCAAATATAGAGGTTTCCTGTAACATTTTCCCTTAAACCAATCCAGTGATCGTTGTATTTCTCAACCTGGACGTATCCTCTCGAAGTCAGAACGTTGCTGGCGACTAGAAATTCCCGTGGCCCGGCGAGGTTTCGGCTGGAAAAATCATCGAATCGTAGGGGGATTTTCCAGCAAACCACGTTTGACTACCAGAGGGTAAGCAACCATAATTAGTGGGTAAGCAACCACAATCAGAGGGTAGGCAACCACAATTATGTAGAGGGTAAGCAACCACAATTAGTTGAAGTCCGAAGTGGGGATATGGGTTATCCCATGTATCAACGGGTCATAACCATGGCCACTCGCCAATTTAATCCCATTCCCTTTATACTAAATACCCCAACAAATGGGACTTCAACATGAAAAGATCATAATAGACTACATTCCACCAGGGTTCAATATTGTCCTTGTAGGTAGAATAGAGGGGCCGGTCTGGTATATGATGTATTTATTAATGATAATCTACCCAGTGGCTGCTGAAGGTTCCGGAACCTTCTATCATCCAGTGGGAAAAAGACATCATGGCAGTGTTTCCAAAAAAAGGAAGGAGAGGTTCCATCCCTCATTGGATTGATTTAATGGAACATTTACAGGATCCCCCCTCATATTTCATGGCAAAATCAATGGCTTCCTGTCGATTTTCCCTTCCACCAATCCATTGAATCCTGTAAAAAATGACACCATTTTCTCCTCTGTGGACCCACCTTGAAACCTGGTTAGCACAAAAACCACCACGATCCAGTCAAGGTGCGTCTTTTCCACAGTCTCGGTGCTTGAAACCAAAATGTTTTCTGCCTGGGGATCACACAATGGAACAATTTGCGCTTGGGTGCGTGGGGAATTTATACCCATCCATGAAAGATGGTAAACATGGTCAATAAATGTCAATAAAGTAAACATGGGGGGGAAATGATGATTCAGCATCAGAATACAGGAGGTATACATATAGGTATACACTATGTTCCTACAAGCACAGATGCGATGCCTAGGTGGAAAAAAGTCGGTGGTCGCTGGAGCAAACATCTTCCAGAAAATCCGAAGCACCGTATGTATATAAAGTAGATGCTGATGCAAATGTCTCGCGTGTTGACCATAGATGTCCAAACCAAAGTCGATAGCTTCCCCTGGGGTGTGTTTCCAATCTCCTCTTTTGCACCAATCAGATGGATCCCCTTTCTCGCAAATCATTAGCAACCCCATATTGATTTCCTTGCGCATGATTCCTGAACATATGAACTGACCATCCTTATTGATGGGATGATTATGGATGATTGATTCACTGATACAAATTGCATATTGGTCAGTATTGGTACTCATTGACTGATCCCTTCCTGAATGAATACTAACACTGATCTTAACACTGGTTTTTAGACTAGTGTACCATCATTTGCTTAATTAGCGCATGCAAGATGTTCAATTACTGATTTTCTGAGATCGAAAACCAATACTCAATCAATAGTCACTTATATAATGATAATAATGCATTAACCAGTGTTCCTATTCACAATTACCCACGTGTTTTATGGATATTGGTTGATTACTGGTTATTGGTCAAGTACTATCATTGATTAACCAATATTTATAAAACAATAATCAACCAATATCAATATAAGTAATAGCCAATATATCAGTAATTGCCATTGGTTGATTAACCAACATCAGTAATCACTTGCTGATCATCGACTTACCAATTTCGATCCATCGACCTGCAACCGGGTTCCCACACCTTGAGGTCCCGATGAACGATCCAATTCCTGCAGGTGCAAAACGCGTGGAACGCTCGCAGTGTTCACATCAAAATTGGTTGTAGATGTTCATCATTCCCTCTTAAAATGTGATATCTAGGGATTGATAAAATTTATCCATATATAATATATATACATATCCATATTCAAACCAACGAATATATATATATATATTACATAGAAATATCTGAAGCACATATACTGTCCCCAAGAAGAGCGGATCACCGTTTCGTCCGGGGGTGATAAACATATTCTGACCAACCTGTTGTGACGCTGAGTCGGAGAATCCAAAACTGGTCAATGGCGGGAATCGCTGCCAACAATAAGGTGTTGTCTTTTTATTATATGGACAACTAGCTGCGATCAAGACTTGCAGAAGGACTGATGATTATCGTGAGAAATCTTAGGAATGAATATAATTATAGAATATTATAGATATCTTTCAAAGAAACTCCATACATCTGGGTACATCTTAAAAAAAAGTAATCTGAATAAAGGCCATGTTGGGATAGTTTCCCCTTAATCATCATTGGACCTTGCATTTTTCCATCCAGATGATTTATAAACCTCCATTTATAAGGGAGTTTCCATGTATTTTCCCGTGATTTTCTGTATCAACTCCCAGGGATCTGATAGTCGCCTCTCAACGTGCCCAGGGCTGTGCCAGTGGCGCCAGCAGGGGATACCCGCACTGTATGGCTCAAACTGGGAAATATGAATTAAATCTAGACATATGTTCTCCAACAAAAATGCATAATTCAGGATAAACATGGTTTTCCCAATGTTTTCCCAATCTTATCCTCCCAATATCTCAAGAAATATGAGATGAATTAAGTGTTTCCCCAACTTACCCCAAACCCAGCCCTGCCTGTGTAGGTAAAAGACAGCTCGAAGGATCTGGTTCATGCAAATGGCTGTGAGCGCCTTTGCGTCCGGGGATTTTATGGAACAGAAACCATTCGTAAAGTTGGATTTATGGAATGATAACACCCCGAATTTAGATGAATTATATATACTGTACATATATACATATATGATTAATCTAGTGATGTGGTTGATTTAATATATTTTAATATATATATATATATTACCACAGAATGCAGCGATCGATCATCATAGATACAGTAGTATGAAAAATACCCCAAAGTGTGGAACCGCAAAATGATTGGAGATCCAACCCATCCACCAGGGTTTCTGCTGGGCTATTTGATATTGGGGTGCCCAGAGTCTGCAAGGGGGTCTGTCTCTTAAGTGGATCAAAAAGACATGGAGCCTTGGCAGCTTCATGGCGCTGTCGCGGACATTCGATCTACTTCAGGATACGTCTCGATGTGTATTCCAATGTTTTTTTTTCCCAAACAAGGAAAGTCATCCAAAGTGTTCAAAGTCATAACTTAAGAGAACACGTATTACATGATATATATATATATGAGTATATTATGAAATTTAGCTGGTAAATTTGATATATGAACACTATTCATGAATCGGGACCATCATCCCAAATGTGATTAAACACATATCATTCCATTTCAAACCACCAATCATGATCTGAATCCATGGTTGACAGTACTGGTTGTTGTTTCATTTATCAAACATAGCAAATGTTCAACCATGGTTGCGATCGAGGAATCGGGATTGTATCTGATTTGCTGCTATCATCTTATATCGCAGCGATATCCCAATTTTGTGAGACCCCATCAAAGTAACCCCCCTAAAAAAAGTAAAACGTAAACGACCATAATTTTGGGATTTTACAGCATATCTTACCATATTTCATCATGTTTTATCATATTTCACCCAAAGATCTGCATCTTTCTGGTTGTTTTTTTCTGCGAACTTGTCCGAAGAGTTTCGGGACAACTCGCCGCGTTCTCCACCCGCGGCACCTCCGGAAAGTGTACATGGTATTTCAGGCGACTCAACAAGGTGCCTGACAGCTGAGATTGTCGGATTTTTCAGCTAAAATCTTCTTCTGGGGACCAAAAAAACCCATGATTGTTGGGATGAAAACAACGATTTTGGGGGACTTTGGGGAATATACCTCATTTTCATGGACATCGAAAAAAAACAGGTGGGTCCGGCAGAAAATGATCTATACATGTTTTTTTGTTGTTGTGTTTATATCAATTGGATTGTACAAGCAAGAAAATTGGCTCCGAGCAGTGAAATGTGGATTTATCCACCAGAACAGGGACTTTTGTTGGCTGAAGGAATTGGGCTTTCTTGGCAATTCCAACTTTTGAGGGGAACAAATCATCAGCAAATGGTGGATATGTCTCAGGCGTCTCACCTCCAGTACACAGCTCCATCACCAAGCATAGGTACCTCCGGCGTGGTCTCTTCCGCGGACCAGGTATCTCTGTATTTGCAGATTCACCAACAATTTCATGGCAATTTTTCATTGGGAAAATGATGATCAACCAAATGCAACCATTAGAATGGCACGTTTCATAGGGACAGCTCTTGATTAGCTAGTCCAAGCCATTTCTCGTGTGAAATCTTGCTATAAAATCGAGGTTTCAGTGGTTGCGCACCACTAGAATAACTAATCTCGAGTTACTCACTGGTTCATAACCCACAATTCAAACTGAAGAATCCTGACGATATTGCATACATCTACATGTCTGGCTTACTTTATTGTTACTGCTACCCTTCACCGGACCCGCCGCGGTAGGGCCACCCGGGAACTGGGCAACCGGACTTTTGATCTTCGAAGATCTCGTACAGCATGATGATGTTGGGATGGTCTACTGCCTGGGATTCTCTGGGTTAATGGCTACTGACTGGATCCATGGGCTCTGTTTTGTGGGGTAAGAAATGGCTTTGTCTGAACATAGGGTACCTCTAAATCCACCATGGTTAATTCTCATGATACACATTAAATTGGCTTTAGTTGGGGGTATACCATATTTTCAGACAAACCCAAATGTATCTTGATAGATCACAAGAAATCCACCACCGTGAAATGACAAGCTCAGAAGGATAGAACTGCTTTGGAACCAGTGTGAAGTGCAGGTGCACGGCGACCCGAACTACCCAAACACTCTCAGGATAGTAGGGTATCCCAAATCCCATGGTTGAACATCAACTTCCAAATAAAGATTGTCGGGGTATTATATCCGAATCTTGCACCAACTTACGCGGAATTTCTCGATGCCATGGCCTTCATGATCTCGATTTCGGCTTTCAGGACGTTCAACTTTTCCTGGCGGATTGGCGGGGGATCTCCCCTGTGGGTAAAATGGATGTTCAAAAGTCCACCCCCAACTTTGGCATGGTAAGTCATTGTATGTCAAAAGCATCCCCATTTTTGACCACAAAATCTGAGGTATAAGGTCTGTGTGTCTAAAAATTGGGAAGCCCATTCTATCCCACGGTTTAAAGCCTCGGTTTCCCAGTTTCTTCACGGCCATGGGGCCCATCTACAAATTTGGAGACATACACAAGGGAGTTGTCCTAATTTGCCGTAGGGCCTTCCAAAAGGACACCGAAATCCAAGGTTGATCATCATTTTGGCCCGTAAACTTCTTATTTTTGAGGTATCCCGGTATCCCCCCAAAAAAATTGAGACACACCCTTCTAGACCCGATATCTCGCAACATTTGAAGAATCACCGAAGCCAAAACAAACTGCAAAAAGGGGCTTTTGGGATGATTCCTTCAATCCCGACGCGAGGGCGCTATGAGGTTGCTATCAATTTCACCATATTTTTTTGCACCAAATCCCATTGTTTTTGTTCTGGGTAACCCCTCCCTTTTTTTTTTTCGGGTTAACCCTCTCAGGTCCATGTTTGACCCCAAAGCATCCCAAAGCTAAGATTTCAATATTTTGTCAATCTATTTATCTATACTCGTTGTATACATATTGATAGCATTTGATAGCATTCCTATTCTGACCATAAAATACTATAAATGACTTTTCTTTTTAGGTCTTTCTAGCCAACATTGAGGTATGTCCGAAATTTATCCCATGATCGAGCCATTCATCTGGGAGAGTTACTCTAATCCAATTGCCATCCATTTGACGTCGAGACGCGAGGTCATCATCAAATTTATCCGGAGATCCACTAGATCCCTTTTTTATATACCCACGTGATATACGCAAAATCTCCCATGAATTCCCATGAAATCGCCCCATTTCATGTTCCCATATCCCCCGAAAATCCGTGGTAGATGGTGGGAACCATCTCCAGGTGAACTCCCGGATCAAGTGGACCATGGCCGCCGGGGACCACGCCCTCATCCGTTCGATGGCAATGAACTTCACGGCCCGCTGCGCTTTGGTGGACGAGACCTCGTTGAAATCTATCGTCTCAGGTGGGTGCCCCGAAACGAGATCGCTTGAAGTCGACGTAATTAAATCATTTGCGAAAAACTCGGGTTTCTGGAGGATATAACATGATATAACTCAATAGTAGATGTATACTTTCTTATACTATAGTTCATGGGTCTGTAAACCAACTTAGAACTGGCTGGCCCTCACCTTTTAGGATTTGAGAGGGATTTTTCATGGCGACTTCTCCAGTGAAAGGTACCCAACCATCCTGGGGATGTCAGATGTTTGGGGACATGACGAATGGATTCCTTGATGGGAGATCCAACACAATGATGTAGCTTTGTCATATGTTAGATGTCAGATGTTTATAGGGTTAAATGTCAGATGTTGTTTTTTTTTTTTTTTCCAACACAATGATGTAGTTTTGTCATCTTTGTCTTGGGGGATCCCCCAACATCCCCAAGCTCTCTGATACTCAAAAACCAGGTCTATTGCCCAGCACTTCTCTCACTTCCTTTTCCTGATCTCAAATGGAGAGATCTGAACGTTCCTACTAATGAACATAGTCATGTTGAACAGCTAAATCATTAATTAAAACAAAAAGGTAATCATTCATGGCAATGGTAAATTTGCAAAAAAAAACAGGTATTTCATCTACACATACACACCCGGCATGTACGCACACGACACCACTGACCAAGTGGGCTTGGAAATAACGGACTTAAGTGTCTACGTTTCTTGTACTGATGGACATGATACCATGCTGCTTGTGTTCTGCCTTTTGAATCTCTTCTCTACATTGCCAGTCTTAGATACCCCACAAAAAAATAAGTTCTTAGCCTGTGAACGTAGATATTCCCATTGAAATCGCAATGATTATTCAGCATTCGTCACTACTAACCAGTCAGTTGGGGATGTCTACACCTCAAATTTGCAGACACGGAGCCAACAAAATCAACTCATCTCCGGGCCCCCAACATACGCACGCTTCACCACTCCAAAGCTTCCCTTCCCTAAGGGCCTGCCCTGCAGAGGCTGACGCAGGGAGACGTGGCGTGGGGGGAAACCTGGTGGTACCCCAATAGCTGATTGATCTATTTCATGGAAAACCCGGTATACTAAGATGGATGATTTGGGGGTATCGCATGTTCTTTTTCTTGGGGGTATATGTTTGTGTCACTGGATTGGTTGGAATGAGAATGGACACTTCGACATGACGGACTTTTGCAAAGTCTCAGGGTTTCCAGCATATACATTACACTTTGATGATCTATGATGGTTTATGATGATTCAGAGTGATGATTTTCCAAAGCTTTTCGGTAGGGAAGCTTTGACTTCTGTCTATCGCTATTTTTGGGGGGACCAGCTTCAGATGATGAGCTTGCCATATCCAACATTCTGCCGAAGGAAGGAGAACTGCCCAACCAACAAATAATGTAGTATGATGTAGTAAACCCTATCAGAGGACCTATCATGTGGTAAACCCACATTGCTCCAAGTAAAACTTGGCTATCATTGAAGTAATGTGGACCCAACAATAGCCTCCAATTCTTGAAGGTTTATCCAACCTATTGAATTTCTGGTGAAATTGGGGATGGGCTATGTCATTGGGTTTATATTAAAGTAATCCCCAAAAAGATAGAAAAGTTAGAAAAGTAATTGATCACCATTCTAATAGGTAGCTTGACGTGAGACAAAACGTCTAAGCCGTGCCACCAGAACGCTTGGTTCGCCATGCAGTTGTCAGTTGTTTGATTTTGTAAACCCAATTATAAACCATCCCTAAATTAATATCATCCTCAAATGGTAGGTTTACCGTTATTGGGCTTTACCACAATCTCAACACAATCTGATACCTCGCCACACAAAACTCTTGATGGACCACATGTTCCATATGACGCTTCCATCATGTCGCCTGGCAGTAGACAAGCCCCAAGTTTCCAAATGATTTGTTCCTTTCAAATGAATTCCAGTCCAGTGCCATTGTTCTTAAAGCTGATTGATGTTTTGAAAACCTCATCCGCAAAGAGGTATTAACATGCTTCTGAACATTGATGTACCCCAAAACCCGTCTAAAAAATGACTCTGGTTTTGGATGATTTTGGGGTCCCCCCATTTCAAGAAGTTCTGAACCGCTTCGATCCAACAACCAGAAGCCCACAAAACCGCCCTTGTTTTCTCCAGCACGACTGAGTCAGCTGGTACACCAAATTGTGAAAGTGCTCTGTTGATGGCTCTGGACTGATCTACATCAAACAATTCCTGTGGTAAATGGTTTCTTATGGTTTCGAGGGCTTTATCCTTGAGAATCTAGAGCTCCTCTTGTATTAGTGTTTCTCTGGTGTGTGTGTGTGTGTGTCTTTTACGGACCTTTTTTTTTGTAGCTCGGCGAAGTCCAGCTATGGTTGGTTTGGTGGTGGTTTCAACCATTTTGAACCAACCACACATACCCTCTGGTAAAGTAACATAGCTATGGAAAAGTCCCCTATAAATGAAGGTTTTGATGGGAAGATCATCCCAAATTTGCCATTAATCACCATGTTTAATGGGAAAATCAACTATAAATTACAATTTTCAATAGCTATGTTAAATTACCAGAGGGAATAATTTCCACCCGTTCATCATCCCAACTAGAGTTGAACATGATCCATTTTCCAGGAGACATGCGGTAGGCGGTGTTTGCAGGTACACATGCATAGGCATATATTATACGTTTAAAGGCTTTCTCCGCCTGCATCGACTGTGCTATACCCTCTGGTAAACTAACAGAAATATAAATATAGAGATGTAAAATCAATTAAAATCACATTTTTTGAATTGGTAAATCATCGATAAATGGGCCATGGCTTGCATGCACCTGGTGCTCACACAAGTGATGTGGACACCCAGCTGGTATATCATACGTTGCACCCAGGTTAAGTCAAACATGTCCGCAGTCAAACATCCCCTCTAGCTACTGGCCGGCAATTTAACATAATTAGCTTTGGAAAATTGTATTCATAGATTATTTACCTATAAGATCCTATAAGAACGATGTTTCGAAGCGATGTTCAATTACCAGAGGGTAGATGTTCATCCTTTCATGCAAATAGTCACATATTTCAAGACCGCATTGACTTTCACGCTGGTGTAAAGGTCCGCCAGCTTGGAAAAGGGACGGGGCAGCAAACCAACTTGACGTGTTTTGCTGTGATTCACTGTGAAGGCAGCTGAAGTATCCTTCTAAAAACAAGTTTGAAAAATCTAGAATCTGGATTGTGCTTTCCTCTTGGATTTACTGGGAAAGAATCATTACTTTATCTAGTGGGGAAAAAAAGTGTTGAGATATGTTGAGATGTCTTTTGCTATCTGGAAGATTGCAACAGTAGAGCATCCCGTGGTTGTGTTTTTTTTTTTGCGGCGCCCAAAAACGCTCTCCAGTCACCGTTTTCTCCAGTTGAGGTGAAAATTCTCTGGATCCAGCCATGCGTGGGAGTGGGGGGCATTAAATCACGCAAACGGACCAGTTGCCGTTGGCATGTATTTCTCTTCCAATATTCGTAAACATGTATATAATTGATAACACACTATATTGGGTAGTATGATGTAATATGAAAAAATTATGTATTTACCTTCTCTTGTTTAAAAGAAATGAATGAGTAGTACTATACCACACAAAGGTATACATCACACAAATATGCAGCCGTGTTGACTTGCATTGGGCTCGTAGCACCCGTCCCTTTCAGGGGATCGATACGTTGAAGGATCCGGATCTGTGATGGCGCTAAGGATGAATTGCTGGAGCAAGGGAAGTGGAGATTCAGCATGGACCATCCCGGGAACCTCGAAAAATGGGTCTGTCTGAAAATGGTGTAGTATACACCCCAAATGGTACTTTGTTTTTTTTATATATGGGAAAATCATGATGATGCCATGGATTTGGAGATACCCTATTTTCAGACAACCCTATTTCATCAGTGGGATTTTTGTACAATGTGGGGGCCCCTAGATTCGATAGTGAAGCTGGTGAACATAACTCCAGCAACTATGGTTTATGCTACGTATAACTCTAGTTAATGGGGGTTTATAAACCAACTTATAACTGGAGGCCCACACCTTGTCGGGATACCTCCTGGATAAGACGGGTATAAAGGTATAGTTTTCATTTTCGAAACATCTTGGAACATCCCTATGGGCATTCATTGGGGTTGCAACCAACCCATAGACATCCATATACTGGGAACATTCTCCTGCACACATTGTTTTTTCTATTTGAGGTCGCTAGATTTTAAGAAGACATCCGGTCATCCTTCTCTTCTTCCTCCTCATCCCTCCTCCTCCTTCTTCTTCTCCTCCTCCTTCTCCTCCTCCTTCCTCCATGCACTAATCGACATACAATCCCTATGGAGAGGTCGGCCTGTGACATTGCGATAATTTTTGCCTAGAATCATCACTCACTGTATCAATAAAATGTTCTATCATTGATTTCATGAAAAAAAAGATGCAGCCCACGAATCCGAATGCTCACACGAACCTTCTTGACACTCCTGACATGACACTCTTGGGAAGACACTCCTGGGAGACACTCTTGGGAGACNTGGCATGGCATTCTTGGGAAGACACTCTTGAGAAGACACTCTTGGCATGACACTCTTGGCATGACACTCTTGGGAAAACACTCCTAGGAGACAATCTTGTGAGACACTCTTGGCATGACACACTTGGGAAGACACTCTTGGGAGACACTCTTGGCATGAAACTCTTGGAAGACACTCCTGGGAGACACTCCTGGGAGACNATTGCGCCTGCCACACAAAACGACTTTCGACACGTCTTGAAACACGTTGGAATGTCACGAAGTGCCACGCCTGCCACGCGAAATGACGTTTCGACACGTCTGAAACGTCCAAAAATGACCTCCTTTG